>JAODUD010000036.1:14762593-14785470 GCA_026784285.1 Stomatorhinus walkeri
CACATCACACTCCATGTTAGAAATCAAACAGCCAGAGACACATGTCACTACAAAGTACTGTCACATCACTCATTGACCTTCACATCACACTCCATGTTAGAAATCAAACAGCCAGAGACACATGTCACTACAAAGTACTGTCACATCACTCATTGACTTTCACATCACACTCCATGTTAGAAATCAAACAGCCAAAGACACGTGTCACTACAAAGTACTGTCACATCACTCATTGACTTTCACATCACACCCCATGTTAGAAATCAAACACCCAAAGACACGTGTCACTACAAAGTACTGTCACATCACCCATTGACCTTAACATCACACTCCATGTTAGAAATCAAACAGCCAAAGACACTTGTCACTACAAAGTACTGTCACATCACTCATTGACTTTCACATCACATTCCATGTTAGAAATCAAACAGCCAAAGACACATGTCACTACAAAGTACTGTCACATCACTCATTGACTTTCACATCACACTCCATGTTAGAAATCAAACAGACAAAGACACGTGTCACTACAAAGTACTGTCACATCACTCATTGACCTTCACATCACACTCCATGTTAGAAATCAAACAGACAAAGACACGTGTCACTACAAAGTACTGTCACATCACAAGTCGTTGTGAGTCGTTGAAAGCCACAAGGACATTTTCACAACAATTTAGTTTTTAAAATGTGCCATACTATGTAAAAGGCAACAAGAGGATGAATTAGTGAAAAACCTCATTGTCTTTAAAAAAACTCACACGGGCTTATCTAAAAAATTGGTTGCAACATATGTTGTACATACATATACAACCATTCCAACCATTCTCAAACTTAAATGGAAACACTGGGCTTTTGTTTTGAGGCACATTCCATGGCCATTACATGTCTTCATCAAAACACATTTGCTTTGCAGGAAGGTCACAGAACTGAAGAGCTTGGTTCATTTATCTGTGCGGCAGTTTTGCTTCTGTACAGGAAACTGAAGGAAATAATCACCCAATCTTTGGATGCAAGGCATCAGTCTCAATATATGAAATTATTGTATCTGGGCTCCAGTTCAGTTGTCAGATACTACTAATACTAAGGAACTCAGATTTGAATTTGAGAAGCGCTTAGGATTCAGAGACAAACCGTGGGAGACTCACCCAGAAAGAGAGCATGGAGCAGCAGGGGAAGGTGCAAGGCCCAGTCTTCTCTCACACTGTGGTCAACCACCATCTCCGTCATGAATATCACAGCAATGTTGCACCTGAGGTAACCACAGGTTCACAGGTCAGAACGTGAACTGAGGCCCTGCACAGTCTGCTCTTTCTCTGAGACCCATCAACTAGATAAGGTGGGTTCTTGATGTCATAAGGTCATCAATGCTTTACTTTGTGCTATATGCCTCCAAAACAGATTTTTCTAGGATATCCTGTGGCATATAAACTACAGTAGGCTATGGTGTGCTACCATGGTTCCACAGTCATGCCTAAATATAAATGTTTAAGTGCAGCTGACACCCAAAAAGGCGTTACAGGGGCACCTATTACAATCAGGTAACATAATGGGTCTAGGAAAAACGGAATTGGTGCACCTTCACTTCTAATAATATAACAATCAGCCAAATTTAAATATTAGACAAAGACATACTTAAGTCAAACTCAAATACTTATTTTTGCATCTTTTAAAAAACAAGAAACCAGTCAAATAAAAAGCACAGCGAATGTAGATTTTACAGAATGCAAAACTCAAAGAAGCAGGAAGCTAACTAAACATAACAGCACCTGCCAATGCATCAGCATGCAGCTGTCACCCAGTACAGGGTCTCTCTCTCTCTCTCTCTCTCTCTCTCTCTCTCTCTCTCTCTCTCTCTCACATACACACACACACACATACATACATGCACACACAATGGACAATTTAGAGAAATAAAGGAAATATAACCACATTCCTGCACAAACCCATCACAGTGCCACCCACTGCACCACCATGCCACCTTTAAGCCAAATGCACCACACCAGTAACGGCAGGTCTAGGCATTGTTAAGTGAATCTGATCATTAAAGCACTGCAGTGCAGGGTCACACATTACACTGGAACAGGCTGCGGTATTACATTAATCCAAACTGTGCAATCAACCCTGCACTCCTCTGTTCCAGGCAGTCAAATACAATCCTTTTAATCCAATGGGTAAGAGCAGAGTAACACAAACTGACATTTAAATATCTCAACTGTGCATTATAATATTGCGGTTTATCTGCAATTCAGATTATGGTGTGATAGTGGCCCGGTATTCCTAGTCATTTTAACCTTGACTACACCTTTTTCTGCCATTCTGCATCATTTCTGTTGGCTTCAGTTACGACCTGCTTGTCATTCTCCAAAGATTATTATCGCGTTGGTTGAAGGCTTCTCTTTGCTGCCCTCGCTCCTAGCTTTGTGTGAAAGTCCCTCGACTGCCCGACATTGGACATCCTGATTTCATCGCGTCCCTGGATCAGCAAGGGTGGGGCTTGCGTTTCACTTCTTTAACCAATAATAATCTTCATTGTATGACATCACCACATTAATCCATTTTTTTCCTCATTTACAAACTCAAGCCTTCTAGTATCATGAAATAAAGACATGCCCTTACGTTGCTCCATATAGCCTTGCAGGTAAGTATGTTACTATGTTTTGTATCTATGGCACGTCCATTAATACAATGCATAAACAATACAGCGGGTACTTTACAAATCTGAACACCTTGCCACTTAACAGAGAACTGATATTATAGAACTGAAATGCAAGCCTCTTCCTTGTTAATAAAGGGATGTATTGAACTCAGGAAATCAGAATGTGTGCCTGACATTAACAGCAGGGACATCAACAATAAGATCACAGGGTGCCTCCTGATTTAGGTACATTATAAATAAATCTCTCCGTAGTAATGGGAAGTATGAGCACCAGTGCAAATATGTGATTGTTTTATGGCATTTTTAAGTAACTTCCAGTGAGTCAGGACTCCGGTCCCACCAGAGATGCATTCTCAAACTTTCAGTACTGCAATGTAGCTCTCAATCACAGCACCTACTGACAGATTAATCTACACTGAATTTTATCACCATAGGAAAATTCTGAATATATTTCAGAGCACATGCACAATCACACACTGTGGATAATTTGCTTTGACACCCTTTTCGATGGTGGGAGAGCTGTAGCGAACACGTAAGCATCACTCGCTCAGCTCAATGGCCAGGATTAAAAGAATGTTCTGCGTGGAGATGAGACTCTTTCATGGGTTACCTGTGCAGGGGTCCCCGAGGAGTGATGGTCTCTGGCAGATAGTCCACCAGCGGCGCCCAGCACCCCCCATTTGTGGGCATGGGCAGCGGGTGTGGCTGGTTGGTTTCCAGCACGGTCATCAGCCAGCTGGCATAGGGGGGCAGCGGGTCGTCTGAGGCGGACAAGGTCACGTGGATACAAAACATCAGCAGCCGCCCAGTGACCAAACCGCCAAAGTCATTTAGAGGACAAGTGCCAGGGACAAGTGCAGATGAGTAAGAAAATGAAGCAGTTACTCACTGACAGTAAGAGTCGTTCTCAGCTAACTGCTATTTTTTTTAAAAAATAGGTGCAGAAACATAGCCACTCTCATTGAAGCTGATGGCTACCATTGTGAAACACTCAGACTGTCTCCATGTATGCTCTGCCCCCTACAGGTTATCTGGGGGCATAGCAATGACTACCACCTGCCTTGTGACCCGTGTTGCTGTGATCTGCAGTGAAATGAGTCGTCCCTCAAGGACTAATACTGTAGGTGCTTTGCCGCGGTACTCTCTTGCTTCGGTGATCTAGAATAGGGGTTAGTCAATGGTTACTCACTCTTTTCCTCATCGTACGATCCCCCAGAGCTGTTGCTGTAGCGGGACTCCAAGCGGTTATACACGCGAATCTTATTGCTGAACCTGTGATCACACACACGCAGGAAGATACTGAGTTAAGGGTGTGCAGATATGACATCATTATACCCACGCAATGGCACCTCAAAGAGTTTATAGATAAAAAGGCATTGGGCAAATTTGACTTACTTGTCCTCATTTTCTCTGGTGACTTTCATTTCATCCGCGTCCACAAAACTCTCCTGGCCAACCACGACCGTGTTATTGCTGGATGCAGTACCTATATGCATTTTAATGATTAAAGCCGGTCTCCACAAGCCAGTATGACGGGAATGGCTGTAACATATGGCCCAACGCCCCTGCATGCTCTGTAAGGCTCACCGGACGCTGCAGCGGAGGACTTGTTGCTGGCCGCGAAGCGGTAGAAGGGCGGGTTGTCACAGTGCAGCACCACGGGGTTGACTGGTTCCGTCTGCTGCAGCTCCAGCATCAGCTCCTCCATGGTGAGGATGGTGTTGTTGCGACACAGGTAAACCACCACCTTCTTGATCTGCAGGTCAACAGCAGGCATGGATCTCGGACCGGCCAGCTGTGGTGTTCAACTCCACCGCATTCACATTTATGTAGCAGATACATTTGTCTAAAGTGGAAATCAGTCAGAAAGCAGGGGGGGGGGCAGTCTCTAGAGCGACTGGGGCTTAAGGCCCTTGGTCAGGGGCCCTACGGTGACACCACTGTGACCTTCTGGTCACAGGCATAGCACCCTGATGCACGGAGCCGCACACCGGCTGACTCACGTAGGGCAGCAGGGGCGTGTCGCTGCTCACACCACACAGGCTGACCAGGAACTGCAGCACGGTACGCAGGTTGCTTCCCCACATGTAGTTGCTGACCAGTGCATTCCAGGCGTTCTCCATCTCGGGTCCCGGGATATCATCCCCGTACTGGGGGGGTGGGGGGCAAGTCATCATAAGACAATTCATGATCTTATAATGAGCAGAAATTATTTTGAATCAAGTTATACTGTCATCGCTATAGGTTATACTCAGGTGAAAGCTCAAACATTTTGAGAGAGATCAGTTAGAAGGGCTCGCACCTTGGCGGTCATGAACATCAGGTTGTTGAGCACCAGCGAAGTAGCCTGCAGCGAGCCCCAGCCGCTGCCCCTGAGCCAGTGATGTGAGGGATCCTCCTTGCCAGGCCGGCCGCTTGCCCCCCCCTCGGGAGAGCAGGGCCGGGAGGCCTGGGGCAGCAGGCCACTGTCCACCAGCTCGATGTTGTGCAGCCACGGCAGGAGATAGGTGAGCATGATCTGGCGGCCGTTGGGGTGGGTAGTCGGAAACCGCTGGCTGACCTCTGAGTTTGGGAGGGAGAGAACCACAACAGGTAGCCATACAATGGCGTTAAACTGTCTTTAAATGTCACAAAAGCCCACAAAATAGGCTGCAAGGACTAGTTTGGGAGCTGGCTGGTAGGGTTAGAGATCACATCTGCCTCTGTGACCAGGACAGCTCAAGCCATGCTTGATATATTGGTTATTACTTTCTACGAGCTTTGAGGAAAGTCAGAATGCCCAGTCGCCATGGTAACAAGCCTGTGCGAGGCTATGTGATTAGGGGGCATATGAGCGTGTGACTGGTAGGTGACTGCTGTGGAGCTCATAGATGAGATGGGACAGTAAAGATTATCCTGTGCTTCAAATCCTTTAGTCTTGAATGTAGCTTCAGTGCTAGTGTGATCTGCCCTTAGAGCTACGGAGGACGCATGGCAGAATATGTCAGTGTGGAAGCAGCGGCACTTACCTGAGAAAAGAGGCAGGGTGAGCTGCGGGTACATTCTGGCCAGCTGGCTGGAGAGCTGGGACAGGGAGATGCTGTAGAGGGGAGCCAGGGGGCCATGGGTACCGTACAGGATGCTGCTCGACTTCTGCTCTTTGAGCCTCTTAGAGTACACTGACAGTTTAGCTTCCAGAATCTGTACAGGGGAAAAAAGCGTCTTCCCTTTAGAATCAACTTTTACCAGTGTAGCAGCATATATGTGTCATACGGAGTGTTTGTGTGTGTGTGTGTGTGTGTGTGTGTTTATGCACATCTACCTGCATTAGCTGCATGGAAATCTCATAGATCTCCCTGTTGGTGTCCGACGCCTTGAAAAGCACCAGGTTTAGCAGGGTCACCAGATCGCATGGGTAATTTCTGCAAACAATAACAGCACACAAGTCGGACTGCATGCCACACCGGCGAGCGTATCAGCGTGCAGGCATTTAGTCGTTTACAATAGGTGCGCGTGACTTCATGCTTCAGCAGCTTAATTAAAGGTGCTGGCAGAAAAGCACAACAATGAAAGGATGTATGACAACAGGAATCCAAGCCTTGTGTCTGTACATTAATCCTCATCTCCATTTTTGGAAGCTTGGTCTGAAATGAATGTTGTTTGTTGGGACATCAGACAAACTGTGTCTAGAACTGCTGCTTTTAACCCTCACAGATAATTCTTTAGAAAAAAACTCAGATCTGATGTTTTTTAATGCTCAGACTTATTAGATGTTACTGGATGTATAAGACAAAATTTATCGGTCCTTTATATCTGAAAAATCATAAAAAGTATATATTAGATAAAATAGAGGATTAAAATGGCTAAACTCTTAAATGAAGAGCAGATTTCTGAAACTCAGCCACCCATTTGTTGTTTTTGAGGTGAGACTGCCAATAACCTAATGTCAGGTTTCCTCATCATATGTTACAATACTGGGAACCAAAATCCAATCCTCATTTAATCCAACAAAGAACCTTAAATTTAAAGTCCACTGAATATACAAAAGTGTATCCCATGTAAATGTGTATCCTTTGTAATGAGTGAGTTTTAGAGATATGCTGTTTAATTATGATTAATGAAAATCAAAGTATTTGTGTTGTGGAGACCCAAAGTGAACCATACCTGCTCCCACAAACAGTGGCGATGGCCTTGAAGCAGCCAGAGGCCAGATGGTAGGACCCGGTGAAGCAGCGGTCCACAGCCCAGTTGAAAAGGTTTGCTTGGTCTGGGTTGAGCTCTAACAGTAAGATAACCACTTCACAGCCTAACTGGTGGACCTACATCACATGACAGGAAAACAGAATGACATCAGCAGGTGTCCTGCAAAGCTACGGAGCTCAGTGTCAGTCCCCCCATTTAGAGTTTACAGCACGCATCGCCTTCTCACTTCTCATAATTAAACAGCGCTTTTTTACCTGGCAATCAGGATAGTTTTCCTGAAAGACACAAGAGAACTTACAGTGAATCAGCACTCGTGTAAACAATCTGCTCTTGAGGGACATTAATCTAAACTAGAGAATTTCCAGGCTACATTTAGACAAGTATCACAATGGCATGGCAGCAGAAATTCCCAGAGTCTGAAGTCTAACACGTCGACACCTCATGCAAGTCATCTTGACGCAAGTCCCTATCCCAGCTGCAGCAAGATATGACACACAGCACTTACAGGGCACTAAAACTGGTTGTCAAATTCTTACACACTGAAAAGTAAACATTTGCAAGACTGCAGTGTCTAGAAAGATGGTTAGGGTTAGATCGAAAAACACCCTCATGACAGGCCATGAGGCAGATTCTAAATGAGATCATTTACAGAGTATTGGGGTCAAGATCACACACAAAGATTCTCACTTTTGGGAAGTAGTTTTGTTTCTCGTTCAGCAATTCTGCCCACTTACCCGCAGGTCCTGGCAGGCCAAGATATTATCCAGCCACTTGTACAGGTAGCCATCTGGAGAGAGACCGACATTGTCGAACACGGGTCCGCAGCACAGGACAGCCGACATCGCCTGAGAACGAGATCGACCGTGTCGGACAAAAGAAAAACAGGCCTGGTTGGCTAGCTGACTTTTTCCTGGGGCTGTCAAATGCTGCTTCCTGGGCTTATCATTATGATCAGATCATGACCAGGACTAGGCATTCGGATGTGTGCTGAAAGGGAAGACATGACACTATTCTCCCCTCCCCCATGAACAAACATGCAGTGTTGGATAGAACCCCCGGGCCATTTTTTCTGTGCCTTATGATTTTTGTCGCATTACAGCTGACTGAAATTACATGCTTTCCACAAAAGGAATGAGACCCACGCATCTGCCATTTGCAGAGCCACCCTATTGTTGGGCTCTGCGAAGGCGTCTCAAGCTACCGGCCGGCGATATGCCGATAGGGTTTCAAAGCCAGTGCGGCCAACAAGGTGAGTGACGTGATCGGGAGCTGCTGGAATTTTCCACCCACTCTCACCTTTTGCAGCTGACAGCTCATTTGCAGCCAAACAACGCTAAGGTCATGTCAGAGGTGTTCCCCCCCTTCCAACCACACTCAGCAAACAATGCACTTAGTCAGCAGAATATCCTGTTTCACGTTCTTCACATCCATTATATTATACTGCACCAGTAGTCAATCGCAGAACTAGGAAGAACTTTATGGAACTCTATAGATCGCACTCAACTATTCGGTGTGAGCGAGTAAATGCTGAGAGAAAGTGAATGTAGGGGTTGGAAATACCTTGAGGGCGCTGTACTGGTATCGAGTTATCTGGTGGTTCCGGTCGCTGTAACGATCCAACGGGGTGAACATGACGCTGAAGGGCCCCGCCCATTGGCTGAAGAGGATGAAGAGGTGATGCCTCAGACTCTGCTGGGGGAACAGGAAGCGCCGGTGGTGGACTAACATGGGGGGCGGGGGAGGAGGAGGAGAAGTGGGTGGAGGGGGAGTGAAGCAGAACAGCAGGTCAGAAAGCTACCCCCCAACATGTCCATTTTCAATCAACTGTTGACCCCTTGCAACCAAACTGTGTTTTCTAACGGAGATACTTCTCAGCCTGGCCTTTACTTAATAGCTTGTTAAGTCATTGTTCATTTATTCAGAAAGGGAAGTCCAGAAATAGCCCTTGCGTAGCTCACGGTGAGCAATTATCTGCTCTTACTTTTCTCTTTTTTTTTGCGCTAAGGTTTCTCTGTCTCCTGGCTCGAAGTCTCCTGGGAAGCTGCCTAATAGAGATCAAGGGCCCAGCGAATCGCTCCAGGCTTTGGTTGCAGTTAAACTTGGATCTTCATACAGATCGCTAAAAGTAGGAAAATTCTGCATCACTGCAGTGCCTGGAGGGCTGATTTTTCTTCTTTTCTTGCTCTGGGGAGGTTAAGTAGGATTGTCTGGTAACATGAGCAGAGTAGCTAATGGATGTCTATGACAGCCAGGACCATGATGCAGAAATGTTACTCGGGAACGGTGCCTCCCGCAGCCTCAGTTACCGGGGACACACTGGATGAGGTTCGCCACCATGGCACTGAAGTGAGCCCGGATGTCCTTGAGGACTTCCATGTCTTTGTCGTTCTCGGCCTCCAGCAGCATGCGGGTGAGATCGACATACTCCAGAAAGAGGGCCCCCAAGGCCAGGCTGTCTCGCTCCAGGGCCCCGTTGGTGCTGGGATAGGGAAAGAACGAGAAAGGTGTGTGAATGAGTGTCCTGCCGCCCAGCGGATGGGCATGGGGCCAGGGCAGACCCCAGCTGGATGGCAAAGCATGCGAGTATGCATTGGCTGCAGAAGGATGCTTTCGCCGAGGGGTCCGAGTCAGCGCCCACCTGTCGCTGATGACACCAGCGTCGGCCAGCAGCTCAAAAATCCTCAGAAGCTGCAGCCGCAGCAGATCCCGCCTCTCGCGGCGTTTCTTGTTCTGGAACCAGAGAAACAGCCGCCATACTTTAGGGCTGCCCCAAGTCTGCCAAGACCGTCATAGGAGCACGATGCAACTATGCTCCCCTCGGGAACGAACCCAGGTCGGGGATCTTCTCTCATAAGAGCAAGTTAAACTTCCACTGAACCGAAGATGCGCCATGATTTTTGTTGTCACAAATAAGTAGATCTTTTATCTGTGTATCATGCTGGCAGTGTTGCTGCAATATCTGAATTACAAAATGCCCAGGATAAAGGGTTCCTGCAAACTGTGATTGGTCCAGCAGTGTGAATGAGAACAGGAGCGCCCTGCCGTCAAAACACATTCAGTTACACTGACTAATCCTTCCCATCTTCGCATTCCCCGGCCCTTCTGGGAAAGTCACAAATCAAGGCGATTGCCTCAGCAAGCAGGCATAACATGGAGCTGACATGACGAGGACACAGTCTTGCTTCAGCCATGTCCTACACTGTAACACGATATCGACTACATGCAGGCTTACGGTCCTGCCCTGATGCTACATATGGCGGATGAATGGCACCCCAGTTAATCATGAATCTCAAAATGAGGAAACACGACAATGCTTGGAGGAGGAAAGGCTGATTTACCTCCGGTCTTCGTTCCAAAGCCTCCTTCATTAAGGGATGGAGTTCCTCTATAAGTTCCCTTGAGGGAGATAGAAAGAGAGACAGAGTGACAGGGACAGAAAGATAGCGAGAGAGAGAGACAGAGAAAGTGAGAGAGAGAAAGAGAGAGACAGAAGGAGGGAGATAGAGACAGAGGTGATTGAGATATTTGTGAAACAAAACAGGACATATGCAGAACTACAAAAACAATGATTTAGACATAAATATGTAAACAATTTTATGAAATGCATCGGTTGACTGAAGAACTGAAATGATTTTTTAGCATTTCATTATTAAAAGAGAGGTCATTAAAAAGAAACAAGGCCACGTGAAAAGTACTGAAATGCTCCGTACCAAAATAATCACGGATCAAGCACTTATCTCTTTAGGTCTTAATCCTAGTAAATGGAATGGAAAATGAGTGACAGATATAATTAAGCAGTCCAGCAGAACATCAGTGACCTTCACTCTTGTCAACGCTGGTCCTGGTGTGACGCTGGATTAATGTGATGCTTGTTCAGTACGTATCTGAATGTGGCTACCTCAGCTGTGACTGGAATGCGGGATGCTTTTTCCCCCATAATGTTCTTTTTCCCTGTGTGAAACCCTGCACTGGCATTGTGTCATGTGACATATGGCCCCTCCCATCTCTGTTGCTTGCAGTACCTGAACACCAGAGCATTGGTGCGTCCCAAGCCCAGCACCAGCGACTCGGTGACCTCGATGCTCTCCGCCCTCATCAGTAGGACCAGCTGCTTCAGCAAGTAGGCCACAGAGGGCATGCCGATCACCTGCTCGACAGAGCCACACACACAAACACACAGCGGTCCGCTTACTTGGTCCAGTCTGTATAAGCACGATGATCTAACAAGGTCTTGTCAGGAAACTGAGTTGCAGTCAGAGCATTCCTGCGAAACCGCCTACTACTAGGCCATACGTGTCAGAGGAACGTAAGCTCATAGCGTGAAACAAGTAGCTGATTTTATCATGTGACCTAGAATAATGCCAGACATGTGAGAGCCATGCGAAGGATGAAAGGCACTGGGGTGGGGACAGACCTTGGTGTCACAGCTGACACTGCCGTCGGGTGTGATGGCCGTGATCTCAGGCATGGACGCCCGCAGGTGTCCTGGACTCATGATGCTGGGCTTGGCCACGCCCAGGCAGAGGATAAGATAGTTCCTCCACAAGATCACCAGGCTGTCCCCTCCACCTGCCGAGCTGGTTTTCTTGGCATAAAGAGGGCTTCTGCAAAATTCGAGAAGCAGTAAGAAAGCAGAACAATGACTTTTGCATTTGTACGGGTCTAACAGAGGCAATGGGCGAAGGCGCACCTGTACAGAGTATAAGAATTAGGAGGAAATGAAGATACCGTGGTGAATGTTCTAAAGGAAGCCGAAGACGGAACATCTGCTTCGGTTTCTGGTGCTCACTGAAAAAGACGGAGGTGTGAGGGACTCACGTGGGGTCCACCTGGGGCATGAGCAGCTGCAGGCGGGTGAAGGCGTAGGGCCAGGCGTAGCTGAGCGCCGTGGGGCAGTGCTTGGGTAGGCCGTCCTGACGCAGGAAGCTGTACAGGCACAGCACCCAGGGGTCCTTCACCGACTGGGCGAAGATCCACACGTGCGAGGGACTGCGCACGTCATACGGGCTGTTCACCAGCACGGCGTTCCACTCCACCAGCCCCAGGAGGTCCACTTGGTGGCCCAGCATCAAGTTGGCCTTCAGAACATTCACAATCAGGAGTCACTCTATGAGTCATAGTGACCCAGAGTTTCACATGTAAGGAACATAACAAAATAGCAGCATGTACAGAGTTTTTCCATGACCATTTATCCCAGTACAGTGTCATTGTGAGCCATAGGTCTGTCCCAGGAATCACTGGACGTGAGGCAGAGGACATTTCATTTAGGTTTTCCCCCAAGGGGGATCAATTGTACACAAAAACATATGCAAAATATCCAGAATTTCACCTTGTCACTCAAATAATAAACTATATATGTCTCTTTAAAAAAGGGTATAAAGTTGCAATTCTGTCATTAGTGACTCACACCACATCACTGCTGTGCTGCTCAGCAAAGCGGTTTATGTAACCATGACGCCTCAGACCACTGGGTGCAGCATTATGATGGGTGGAAACCCCCTCCCCCCACCACTCAATCGATGCAAGATAGCAAGCTTAATTAATGGTATGAACAGGGGCCTCGTTAGCAACCAGAAACAATTAATGACCTGACAGCCTGCCAGCCCCTGAATTTCAGTGTGCAAATGACAACATTATGTAGCAAAATCGCTGCGAGCAGCAATATGTTGACATTTATGGGCGCTCATGATACAGAGATGAGCTATAAATTCAGCAGACAATCAATGTCTGCCTGACTCTTATTCTGTTCTCCTCCCTTGTGTTCTAATGACCGAAAGTAACGTCCCAGAGCACTGCTCACCGAGTCGGACACGGTCACGTGGACGAAGCTCTCCAAAGCCGCTGAGCTCAGCTGATCCAAGACCTCAATCATGGGCTTGTCATCGTCCTTGATTACAAAAATAAGACCAGACACACAGGTTATGGGATCTAAGATGCTGTGGCCCCTCCACCCGGACTCACGGGCCCTAACTCACTTCCGCCTGTCCGATGGTTCCGAAGAGGCAGCGGATCTCCTTGAGGATGGTGACGGCCAGCTTCCGGGTGCCCGTCTGACAGGAGCAGAGCAGCACAAGGGCCAGGCCTTCCACAGCATGCAGGACCAGACCATGGGGGCTCTGACTGGAGGGGCCCGACTGCAGCAGCTGTAAGATACAGTGGCATCCAGGGATGTGATGCACAGATCCTGCTACCGATAGCATCAACATCACAGACAGCAGTGAAATATAAAACACATCACTTTTTATCCACAGAATGGTGAAGAAGTATACACAAGATAATAAGAAGATACTTGGCCACCTGGGTCCATTTCACATACTTTCTTTGAAAATGTATTCTTATGCAGTCATTAAGTCACCAAGAATGGCAACCAGGTAATAATAATTGAGCCATATGGTATCTCATCCTTCAGGTAAAATTTGGCAACCCACAGGTACAGAATAAGTGTGTGGAACCTAGAGAAAAATAGTATTTCCCCCAACCTCAGATGGGCGGGTCCTGGCCGCCTCGCGGGCCTTGCTGGGTGTCTGCAATGCCAGCCTCCACTGCGTCAACAGCTGCAGAAGCAGCTTGAGGGATGAGTCCAGCAGGCCTTGGTGGGTATCCTGCACTTCCCGGAGCACAAAGTTGGTGAAGCCAAACAGAACATCCTCCCGCCAGTCCGGGAAGTCCAACAGCAGGCTTTGTAGGGAGTTCTGGGCAATTAGGCGCAGCTCGTCGTCCATATGGATTGTCAGCCTGGGACACGCACAGAAAAACACACATCAGGTTTTTAATCTGTTTTTACGACAAGCTAGTGCTGATTTATTTGTTCAGCCCCGCATGAATCGGATTTCTGAGCTAACTGCAGCATGACACCCCATACGCTCACCGAGCCAGCAGGTCAATGAGCTCCAGCTTGGACATGCCGTCGGGTAGGATACGAGGGATCGCTGCGACACACGTCCTGAAGAGATCGATCTTTGGCTTCCGTTCCCCTCTGAGAGACAAGGGAAGGACCCACAAGGTCACTTCTGGGCAATTTTTGGAGGTCCCAAGCAACCTTCATTACACTGAGAATTTTCCAATGGCCTACACTACAGAGACTATTACCAGAAAACCAATGTCATTGGATGGTGGGAATGAAAGGACATGACCAGAATTTTAACTGAAAAACCCAGGCTGACAACCCCATTTGCCTAGAATACTACCCAGTGCAACTAGCTGACCATGGACCAAGAGGATGCACCGGTCATGAACATGGATGGAAACCACTGAGCGAGGGTGAGACCTACGTGATCATGTCCTCCGGCTCCTTGTTCAACATCTGCACGTTGGTCAGCATCATGCACCTGCCTACCTCCTTGTCGAGGTGCCGCAGGATGCTATCGATGGCCTTGCGCACCTGCGAGTAGTACATGGCCATGCCTGTCGAGTGCCAAACAGAGGCAAGCGTCATGAAGGGGAGCGACAAGCGGATAAGGGTGCATCTGTCAACGAAGGAATGAAGGTAAAACAGCACAGGTGATGAGAGTCATTTACCGATGAGTTTGGCTTCTTCCTCTGTCAGTGTCTTACTCAGATAGGTCTTCTTAACCCTGAGTGTATTTCCTGAGGGCAGCGTGGCCCCGGTATTGGGCATGGGAGGCTCTCCATCCTTCTGCTGCAAGTTGTCGGCAATGACCAGGAACGCTCTCAGGCCAATGTTCATCCTCTGATGGGACAACAAATGGATGTTAGTCAGACTACTGCTGCTACCGAGATCCCTGTCTGTCACTGCAAGCTTGCTTTTCTACTGTAACACCTAAAGCTGTGATCTATAATGCATTACAGCTACCTTCATAATGCATTATAACAGTTGATATAAGAATTAATAAAGCATTGCAGCATCTTTTATTGACAGGCGTAAGGCATTAAAGTGTTGATTATAATACTTCATAAGCTCCAACGAAACTCTCATGTATAATGCACTATAGATACCTTCATAATGCATTATAATGGTCTGCATTGTACAGTAGATGAGAGCTTCATAAAGCATTCATAATGCATCATACACTTCGCTATAATGTATTATGCACATTTCTAAATATTTATAGCTATGCTTATAATGCTTTATGAATGCATTATAATGTGTTGTGAATGTGTTCAAATATTCTTATAGACATGGCATTCATAGAAAGTGTTACTAATAATTTTTGCTATATGCTCAACATTAGTTTAAGACCTTAAGCAAATTTCCAAGGAGAACAAACCCTCTTGTCATTCAGTCAAACCTCAATAATTCCAAAAATGTTCAAATATGCAATGAAGTGATATTTATTTACCTCTGGGTTAAGGTTGAAAGCTTTCATGGGTTTGCCGACACAAAGTAGGTCAAAGATGATCTCTTTCATGGCATAGTCAAGTCTTTCCTGTTTTGAGAGGGGGAAACGCTGTTATCTGCATATTAAATTACAAACTGAGGTAGTTGATAGCTAGTGTTTGTGTTACTGAGAACAATTGCTGAGTAGCTATTTTGGAATAGTGGTTAGGCATTGTGTATATGTTTATCCATTAAGTATATGAGTTGTTTGAAAATACGGTACTATGAGTGTGCGTGTGAGAGAGACAAAGAGATTTCTGGAAGAGTAAACCATGTGTCAGGTATATGGCTGCTGGATGGATGATTTAGAAGCACCTGTGCAATAAACTGGATGATCTTGACGAAGATGTTGAGCGGCATGTCCCGAGGAAGCACGCTACGCGACCCTTTGGGGAACAGGTTTGAGATGATGGTGTTGAGTCGGCTGTGGAACAGAGGGGACAGAGATGACGATACAAGTCATAACATGAACCGGCTACGAGAGAAGCTCATTGTTCCCGACGAAAATGCGGGGAATGTCAGGAAGGAGAAGCACCTTTTAAAAAAGATCGACTTGTATATACGGTAGGAGGTGATGGCACAAAGCAAACATACTCACTGATCATGATATCAAAGCAAACATACTCACTCACTATGATAGCAAAGCAAACATACTCACTCACAATGATATCAAAGCAAACATACTCACTCACAATGATATCAAAGCTCTTTTCCAGCTATGTTACACGGGAAACCTGACCCACTGCCAGCTCCCAGTGGCTCAGAAGTCTTCTTCCAGGCCTTTCTGTCTCATCTAGGTCCTTCCCTCTCTGCCCCCCGCAATGCAGCCAGCAAGGATAACTATGTGTAGTTTCTATCTTGATTTCAGGAGGCCTCACCTCCATAGTAAGTCAATGAACCACAGATGTGAGATCAAATGAAACTGGATATTAAATTCTGGAGATGAAGCTGGGAATTTGAACTTTTGCTTGTTTCTTTATTTATTTGCATACTCTCCATTTGTATTAAGGAGAATTACATTCATGGACTAGTTTTGAAACAGAAACATCTTTTGACCTGACTAACTTTGAAAGCTTGCTCTTGGCCAGGCCTCACAGTGGTCTCTGGGTGTGTGTGTTGAGAGGGGAGTGGTTGGGGTGTGTCACAGTTATTGGAAGCTTCTTAGTAGCTGTAGAATGAGCAACACGCAACCTGCAGTGACTCAAGAGATATGGCGATTACCTCTGTGTTGCTGTGTTGCTCTCACACTTGATCCGGATCATGTAAACCCAGAGGAGCCGGTACAGCGATTCCAGAGCCACCCGGGCCATTTTGGGGTCCTTATTCTGCAACGCAAATCTCTCGTCATTAACCATAATGGCAATGGCAATCTACCGTAATAACAACAAGTGAAGGATGAGTCCAGCAGGCCTCGGTGGGTATCCTGCACTTCCCGGACTTAATTAATTAACCCAGGTCAAAATAAAAACATTGACAACTATGATCACTTATACCATTTGGCCTGATAATTACAAAGAATCAGAGAGCATGTTTCCCAGAGTTTATCTGATAAAGAGATATGCAACAAAGGCTATACAGGGTATGTTATACTGTTACCGTATCACTACTAATACTAACACTACTAAAAATCATTTTAATGTCTATAAGGTCTCCCAGGAAGTGTTGCACCCCCTACACAGCTCCACAAACCATGGGGACCACAAAACCTGGCACCTCTGGTCCTACCCCGACTGACTTATTCCCTCTGCTATTGGTTTACATGGTCTTTCCCTCCCTTTAAACCGTCTCCTAGAAACTCAACGGATGTGATGTCATTCAGCAGATTGCCATGGGAGCTTCTCTCCTCACGCTAAGTGATGAGGCAGGCAGGAGGACGGGGCATGTGGGGGGGGGGCTCTCTGATTCAGGGATTCACTTGACAGATGTGCAAAACCAAGAACATATCAAGGTGCAGCAGTTTGAAATTGATAGTGAGGACTGAACGGGGGGGGGGGAAATATACTCCTGTACCTGCATCAGATAAACATCATGCCCTTTTGTTGCAAAACAAAGGCTCCTGACCATGATATCAGTCATCTGTCCCACACCCCATTGTTCAATAATAACCAGAGTTATTACAGCCATTAATTATTCAATAGTGGCCACTTAAGTTTGCGGGCAAATCATCAGCAGCTGCCACACGTGCCGAAACCCTCCTGTGTCCCTGCGGGGGCAGCACAGGGGTCACATGGCCTCGCTTACCTTCAGGTTGGAGAGGCAGTTGTTGAGGAAGACGTGCCACCGACTGAGGAAGAGCTGCTTCTGGCTGACACAAAGCAGGCAGGTCACCAGAGGGTACAGGGCCTGTGCGGGGGGGGTTGCAGGGTCAAAAGGGCTTAGAAACACTTAATGGTGACACCTGCATCTTAAAATGATGGGTTTTACAATAATATAATTTTAATTATATAAATTATATAATAATATAATATTTTTTCATTATAATATTATTGTAATGTTATTGTATTAGATGCCTGTATGTATTTTAAGCATAGATCTTACGGCAGGTCGGTAACGTATACCTGGAGGTGTGACAGAAATGTCATGTCATGAGGAAGTACTTGAATTTTATCACTAGATATTTCTACACTTTATCACTACACTGATACTGATGTTATAGAAGATGATCACAATCTCATCTGCTTTATCTATTTTTCATGCATAACGCTATCACTCTGTCACATGGCCAACTGCATGGAGATGTTTTCAGTTCCAAAGCCACCAGAAACCTTGGGAACTGTCACACATGGTCAGCCTTGGGAACCTCGGGTCAGCCTTGATCGACACCCGAGGAAAGCGACTCACCAGTGAGTGCTTCTTCCTGGTTGACAGGTCCAGAGTGATGTCATAGAGGGTCTCCACAAAGTTCCTCAGACAGGGTACATTCACCTCGTTTTTCACAGCCTGGAAGCAGAAACGGCAAAGCTGCTGGGTCTGATGTTTCAGTGAATCTTTGGTTCAGACAGGCTGTCCGCTGACAATGACTCACCGCTGCCACGGGAACTAAAATTTCCACGAAGAGGCCAGCTAAGGAGTGCTTGATGTCTTTGTCCTTTACTTCCAGGAAGTACTGAGCACATTCCTGCAGAGGAACAGCACACAGAAGCAGAGCACAGTTTGTATTACAGTCAGACAATCCTATCAGTCCCCATCCAGAGGCTGAATGACGGCGACGAGGGGAAGAGGACAGAGAGTGCAGAACTATGGGATGGCCATGAACAGCTTGTACGGCTGCTGACAAGTCTCTCATCTCTTCCCTGTCCTCCATAAGATTTCATTAGGAAGTTATGGTGAGGGGTCTGGCCAATACAGAAAGTATATCTAATGGTTTTGAATATCACAACCTCCTCTTAGGTCTGTTATTCCTAAAGACACATTACCTACTAAATTACTTTTTAAAAAAGTGCCTAAGGTATATTTCTTTTCACATGTCGCTATACATATAATTAAGTTCACGTTTTTACCGTCGTGGCGCAGAAAACATTCAAATCTCTCCTTTGTCTAATACAGCGAGGATGAGGCTTGACTGAGTAATGGAGCCGACTCGATTAGGTCCCATGCTAATACTGTGAGGCCAGACCTGCAGGGCAGAGAGCTTCACCTGCATGAACTGGAAGGAGGCCTCAAAGTCCTCCACGGGGTACATCTTGATGCGGAAGAACTTGACGCCCATGATGAGGCTGACGGTGCTCTGAACCACAGCAGGGCTCTGCTCCTTCTGCCGGAGCTCCTTCAGCTCCGCCATGAACGACTTCTTCACGGCGGGGAACCTGCAGTGGCACATGGTGCATGCACACAGGGGGGAGAGAGGAATTAACACTCTTGGAGTGGGGGAGGCCAATACTGGAGTGGATTGTAAACTTGAATATTTGAACGATGGTGAGAATGCTGGGGTGGATGGGACCGTACAGTAGAGCCAGCCACGGTCATCGAGCCACACCAAAAAACAAACAAGCCATTTAGCACTCAGGGATGTTTCATAGTTGGCCACCGGCATGGCGAATAAGTCAGGTGACCAGGCCTGTGGCCACATGTCCACACATATACAAATGCAAACATAATAACGTAAAAATATCGAACTTCATAAATGCATTTGATTGGTAAATGATTCAAAGACTAATTCTGAACCTACAGTTAGAAAAATAATAACCATGTTCCACTATTACAGGTTCCAGCTCACTTTATAGAATAAAACAGACACTGGTTTGGAATGTAGGCATGCTTTGCTGTTCTCTATTTTAAGGATTTGTTCGCTGCTGGAGTGATGTGGAGTACAGGCCTTCCCTGATAAACAGACACCAATTTCCAGACCTAGTATGGGAAGCTCTACCCCCCAGACAAGTGTCTTTTGGTTTACACACTGTTGTGTCTCAGTTCCAGCCCCTACACACAGGTCTGTGCTGACAGTCTTTGTCTGTTGTTTTATGCAAAGTCACTTTGAACAAAAGAGCCAGTCAAACAAATAGATACAGTTTTCTCCAATAGACGCTGTGGTGCCTTTCTGAAGGACTGTACCAGTATATTATCCCGAAGAGGAGAGATGTGACCTTTCATGTTTCCTGACAACTGAAGTCTCTGAAATCGGACAGGGCTTTGCTGAAAGCACCTTTCTCCTTCCTGTCCTCTCATCACAGACACTTGGCCTTTGGAGACCCATGCTTTGAACTACTGCGGATTTCCGTCTCATTCAACGGAGTGAATAAAACAGGTGAAAACCAGGCACAGCTCAGCAACGAGGCAAGAAGCCCCAGCATGTCACTGAGCCTTTGTGGCTTAGGGCTTGCAGGACTTGGTACAACGCATTATATATAATGGCATATTTTGTAATAACTCGACATTTTCAACATGTGATGTTATTACGTAATGCATCGTTACACACTGTGGAACAGCACCACATTATGTAATTACCCGACAAAATGTTTAATTTATAGACTACAATACAACTTTAAATTGCAGCATTACCCTTTATTATTATTATTATTATTATTATTATCTTTGTTATTATTCAGATCAATAAGTTTATTACATTCTGTTGAGTCGTTGCATAATATGGGATTATTATATAATGAATGCATCATTACAGGGCTTGCCGTATAGGATAAACATTTACGGAAAAACAAACTCATTCCCTTGCATCACCAGTGGACAGGAATCTGTGTAAGCTTCTATTTTATTACAGGACAGGAGAGTGTCATACTGAGATGACAGTCTGTGATTCAAAACTGCAGTATCTACAGTCACATGTCCACTGTGTCAAACTGCACTTCCCAGGTCACACATGAAAGCAATACTGAATTTTACAACAAGATCACACAACTGTGAAGCAGTTCGATGTACACCCCTTCTGTTTATACTCACCTCGACTGGGCTAAGACTCCTATGACTTCAGCATAGAGGTCAGCCACAATGTGCATGTTCACCACACTGGGGCCATGGTATCTGTGAAAGAAAAATATGTTACTCTCTCTTCTAAAAGTCAGGCTGAAAATTTGCCAGAAGGAGTGAAATCCTTACCCTTCTTTGTATTTAAAGTGCTTGAACGCCAGGTTAATAACCTCCAGAATCAAACTGTCCAGAACTGGATGAAGAGGGATCTGTTTATGAAGACAGAGCAGGAGACAGATTCCTTGGAACTTGACAGACCAATTTAAAATAAATAAATAAATAAATAATCAAAACACCATGACAGGATGTTTACATTCCTGAAGAAATGACTGACAGGACAGAAAGCCGATTCCGGTCCAGGTTGACGGCTCAGAAGGTTACCTGCTTTAGAACTTCAATAAGAACCAGGGAGAAGATGAAGTCAATGGCCAGATCCCTCCTTTCAAGTAGGAAATCCTTCTGCTGCTCATCACTACGAGAGAACGGCAGAGTCAGAGGCGCTGACCCTGTCACAGCTGCACTATAGCCATGAGATATCTGCATCCCCAGTGCTATTATGGACAATTTGGTGTAATTCATAACGTTTCTATGGTCATTTTAACTCTTACCTTTTTATTTCTACACACAAATATGTCATGAGAAACACCTGCATTTACCCGGTGCATACATCATGAAGCTAGATTTGACGCATCTTGATCTATTGATGACTGGGTTAATAAATTAGGTCAAAAACAGCTTTATTGCGGTTGTGTGCCTGAGCGAGTTACTCTTCATCCTCCCTGAAACCCAAGCAGCCTTGATGTTATTAATCAATGACACTGCTCACACGATCGAGATACGGAGGGCGACCAACTCCTGGCTGCATCTCATTGGGCCGGGGAGGTTAGGCTTTTTGTAACGTCACTTCCACCAGCGCAATTAATGGATTACAGTACTCTATGCCCCCCCCCCCCCAACCTGTTCTGCTGCATAAACACGAAACCTCATTAATGTTACTGCACCCTTATTGTACAAGGAGACGTGCAGTCACTAGGAGAGACCAGGACACTTGCCTGCCAAGGTCATTAACTATAGTAACCTCTTTCTGAATGACAGGATGAGGTGGACAGATGTGACCCATGTCACAAAGATGGAGGATTATCAGCCCTTTCATTTTTTTACTTGGGGAGTACTATTAATGGAAGGACCGTCGTAAACCTCTAAGCAGTGAGCAAAGAAGAACGAGGGCAGAATATCAGGAGTGTGACTGATAGTTGTGTGACTTAGTACTGTGCTGCACTACTGCCACTAAACAGGGGAGCAAACAGGGAAGTGGGCAAGACCTCCAAATGACTCTATATAAGGCGTGTTTGGTTGGGTATAACTGCGTCATTGTTTAAAAACGTGTAGTGTCCCCAGTCTTGTGACCGAAGCCCTCTGGGGTTAGTTCCAGGCTGACTCCGGCAACCCAAAATGGGATAAGCAGTAATATAAATAATAATATTAATAATAATAATAATAATAATTCTGAAAAGCAGAGCAGCTCACTTTTTGGACTTGGTGTTGGCGCGGGGCCTGTACTCGTGCGACTCCTCCTCCATCCCGTTCTGCCGCTTGTACCAGTCGAACAGCGTGCGCAGCAGGGAGGGCAGGCAGTACTCTGCCAGCGAGCTCATGGTGCTGATCAGCTGCAAGGCACAGGGGCGCCGCCGCCGCCACCGTTAGTCAGCACACACATGGCCTAACAAGCAGGCTAACAGATAACGTGAAAGCAAAAGATATTTTATTTTGGTGCGAGATCACCACATGACTCCATACAGGATTTGTAGCTGGATGGATGGATGGATGATTTATTACTAAGATGATTAAGACTTTTATCCAAGAAAACATTCATTCATATTATAGTTAGAAGTCTTTGTCTTTAACTACTATTTTCCTCTAACTTAAATGCAATAAAAAATAAAAGCAAATGCCTTAATTTACCCATGATGCTCTGAGATGATTCTACTGAGGACATAGAACGCTGCAGCCCCCGGGCATAAACTGAGGCCCAGGGAAGCAGAGCTGATGCCCCCTATTGGGTCAGGCACCTGTGACCATAGCCCAGGGACAGCCAAGAATGCATCTCAGCCGGAATGGCTCTGTCCTCCTGAGAGGGGGGTGTCATCACGAGGTTCCCTGGAGGAACCCCTCCCCTTTAAGGGAGGGCGAGGACAGGAAGGAAAGGTGGAGCACAGGGACTCCAGCTCTCCACACACAGGAAGGGGGGGGGGGGGGGTGGGCCGTCTGGTCTGCCAC
>JAODUD010000036.1:14810230-14823500 GCA_026784285.1 Stomatorhinus walkeri
ATCTATAATTGATACACAAAATTGAAAAGTGCATTTAAACCCATAACTCATTACCAGCCACACAGCACTACCCCCCCCCCCAAACAAACAAACAAAAAAAATCTCAAAAATATCAAACGTATTGGAGCCGAAGAGACTTCAGCTGTTAATAAGACTAATAAAACGATTCCGACCACAGCTACAGTATGTAATTACCAGACTGTCTAAGCGCACTAGCTGTTACATAATCGAGGAAACACTTGATTTTCCATTAGATCTTTTAATCTACTCTTTGATCTCGATTGGTACATTTCTCCTCACTAGATATTTCTTATTCTGAGACGTGCTGCTTGAATTCAAAGTAATACAAATATATCTAAACCATGCATTCGTGCGTATTATATGCTTATCTATCCACGGAGATGAAATCTGCTGCTTCCGTGCAGGGTAGCTTTATCTTACTGACTGCTGCACTGTCCTTACAGTTCTGTTTCATGGCCCAGATACCCTCCTGATGAGCCTGTCCTCCTCAGCTTACTTCTGTTTGACCTGGCAGCCCGGATTTTGTTTCTCTGACTCGGCAGAAACATTTCAGGCCACCTATACGTGACTCCATTTCATGCACCCCCGCCCCCCGTGACTGGTCACCGGCTCCCCCTGCAGACCTGTTTGTCTCCCTTTTTTGATCTTCTAACAGTGGTGAGTGTATACCTAACCCTAATATCATCTTTACTACTCGTAAATGTACATCAAGATCACATGTAGCCAGCGCATGCGATCAGAGCGCGATCACTGTTCAGTGTCGCCTTTTCCCATTCTCGCAATTCTTATTGTCACTTTCTATCAGCTTTTCTATTACAGTCAACATCATCATTTTCTTCGTACACAATATTTGCCGCATTAGTTACAGCGCAGGACCTATAGGTTCACAATCAAATAAGCTTAGAATCGGTTGTTAGCTGAAAAGAAAATCTATGAGCAAACAAAATGTTGGAAAAGATCTTTGCTCTATTCTACATTTTTTTCTATCTTAGTGTCAACATATAACTAGAGAATGCCACTGTGAAAAATAATACATGCATGTCCGTGTAGCTAAGAGCACCCATACCATAAGTTCCTTATCCTTCCCCTCAGGAATTAACATGCGGCTGTACGACTTAAAGAACTCAAACCCCTCCCTGCAAAAAGGGCCTGTGTCCCAGCAACGGACATTTCCCCCCACAAAGCTGGACCGTTCAGTTTTTTTTAAATCAACTACAAATAAGATTGGAACGAACTTGCAAATGATTGGAACCCGGGAACGTAACTGCGTATTCCCGTCGGCCGACTCGGTGCCGGTTCGCTAACTGTAAACCTTGTCATGGTGCCATGCAGACAAGGCAAAAAGCTGTTCCGATACAGAACGTGGGCCGGAAATTCCAGTACTTGTGGAAATGAATTTGTAACAAATTCATGCGTTCAAGGGGATCTCAGTTGTATGTTCCGCGCACCGTACCAGAGAGAAAGATTTATGCAAATAAATTCAAGTTAAACAAGAAAGTGTAGAACAGAAAAATAAATTAGGCCTACGATCACACCAGAGAAGGCATTTTCATTGGTTGGCTTCACTGCCTTTCACAGACATAGGAGTTACTCTAGTAGAAGAAATTTGGTTTTACATGACAGGAGAGTAGCAGTAAGTCCTGTTAAGTGCCATTTGGTAAGTAAATAGTTCAGCTGTGGTTAGTTCAGCTTACCACATGACAGCTTTATTTCTATATTTTATTACTATCAACTTAACACATTTTGTCATCATTAAATATCAGTACCTTGTTTCTCTTTCTCCTTGACCTGCTCATGTTTCTGTGTATTGATTTAATGTATCAATTCAGCTGTGTTTAAAAAAAGTACAAATACACCAATATACAGTATATGAATAATTGAAATTTACTAGGAAAACGAGTGGTCCCTTATTCCCATCATTGGTCATAGTTGTGAAATATTTAGAATAAAAAAATCTTTAACCTCATTGTTTTATCCTAAAAGTTTCAATGAGGCAGGTCACTGCACTCTGCTCTGCATTATATTACAGTTCAGTGTGTGCCTGATGTATCCTACGATTGTCATCAATATTGCAACAACTCATTAAACATAAAGTATATATCCCTCTACCCATCCACTGGACCACAGGCTCTGAAGACTTGTCTGTAGCTCCTGAGCTACATGCTCCCTAGACCATCACATTCCCCAATGGATTGCAAATAGTCCTGATAGTTAGCGGACCCGTCATATGACTCACTATTGTAAACATCCAAAATAATGATAAATGATGCTTCAACTGCTTAGCCCATCTAGTTACTGACAGTCAGACTACACTCAGGAATAACCTTCATGGTGTTTTTTTTTTCTTTTTTAATCACAGGATGTCTCCAGCAAGAACCATTACTCACTGTCTCAACCCTATAAAGAGGGCAAGTGAGCCAAATATCGGTGTCCCATTGGGGGAATCCAAGATTCTGCCTGACTGATCTGCCTGAAACTGTAATAAATGACAAGCACATTTCAAATTCTCTAAAACCAGGCAGCATCTAGTCAGCATGTTGACACTTTGATACCAGATAAACGGACACGAACCACACTAGCTTAGCAACACAATATGACCCTTATTTAATGCTGCTGGGGTGTTTACACAGCTGAATATACATTGAGTCTAGTATCCCGTTGAGTATCAACAGAACCCTGCTGCATTTATACAATTATTGTTTCAGAATCAACTACAGGCCTTAGACCCCTGTACTTCTCTTGTAATCTATATTTCAGCATATCCTTCAATACATCTTACAATATGTCGTTCATTAAATGTGTCAATAAATCATGAAAGATAAATTGAATGATTTGTTGGCATTTAATTACTGATGTATTTATTGGACAATAGATTGACACATATAATTAATGACGTCACAAAAACTGCTCCATGTATCAAAGACCTCCTATGTGGATGGTCCTGCCCGCACTGGCTACTTGGGGTCCCATTCTTATTTCACACACATCCTCACACCTCACGTGTCTCTCAAGCTGCCAGCTTGGCACAGAGGGGGGGTTAGGGGGGGGTTGGGGCGGCTGGGGTTGAGCACTGACGCACACGCGATGTGCCTCCAGTTACCACAAGCCAATTATGTTGGTTGGCTTCTCATATCGATACTCTTTACAAGCCCTCATTGTCCAGCCTTTTCAGAAGACGTTAGGGAATCAGTCATCAGCTTGGGCTCGACAGTCAAACAACAAGTTTTGGGTGTTACGGGGGATCGGGTGACTTGGCAGGACAGGACAGCAGGGCTTGGCTGGGTAGGCCACTGACAGATCCATTAGGTCCTAGATAAATGTGAATTTGTAACGTCAATAAAGGATGTAACATGCAGGGTGAAATCACGGACAAAATGCTGCTTAATTTTATGACAGTCAAGTTAGCATAAATGACCAAAGATTTATTTTCATTTCAAATACACAGCACATAAGAGCAAAATAAAAATTAGCATAAAATATAAGGTTTGACCATTTTTAATGCTAATTAAAGTTTAAAAACTTCCCTAAATGAGTACTGCTTTTGCTTCCTGTGAAACCAATTACCCCAGTTATAAATAACCATGAACATACTGTGAGGCTTTGTGGTGGCCTAGAGAAAGCTGATCTGAATCAAAACGACCGATAACATCCATTTCACGTAACTGGAGGTGTTTGCACTGGTAGCCATGGTGAAAAGAGGCATGTAATACTATGCCTGGCCAGAGGAGTCCCCATCGATTAGTCACTTTTACTAGACACTTCTATGGCTGACCATCACTAATCAGTTATGATGCAGACCTATGCACAGTTCCATGCTTGACACTACGTAATAACTAAGACGGCAAGGACGTTTCTATGACGTGTAACTTTTTCCTAATCAGTAAATATCATGTATCCTTTCCTAACAAAAGTTGACAAAAAATATAAAACAAAGGCGCGCCCTTGGATTAAGCTCTCATTAAAGCGCAGCCCTTCAGCGCAAAGCGTCATCGGCATCAGTTACACAGCTGAGGGCTCGTTGCCTTGCTGAACACATACAATATGACAAGAACTCAGTCCATGCACTAATGACCTTTCCCCAGTACTACTGGACTCTACATTTTAATCAACTGGATGGCAAATAACTTAACAATTCAGAAACAGTATGGCCTGCCTGTTTTTAATACATCTCCCTTCTTTCACGAATGACATCGCTTGCCAATAAAAACCAAGTAGGCTACGTGAAGCTCAAAAGTATCTGATTGAAACGATACTTGATTTAATAATACCGATGTAGACGGGGCAAATTTCTGTATCCATTTGGAGCAGTGCTGTGTGTACGCAGGCGTTTTAGCAGCGTGTTACTAAAACACATACAGTAATCCGACTAACCAAAAGTGTCTAGTGCACCGTTCACTTGAAAGCTCAAGAGCCTGTGGTCCAGTGGAAGAAGGTCGCTCAGAAATATGAGACGTACCTTTAATTTTCCGGGACAAGGAAATAAGAAGTCAAATTCAATGTAAATCTGCGCGTTGGTGCATTTTGCGCAATTTGTTAGTTGTAAATAGTGAATTTAAAAGAGTCTACAATAGTAATTTGTGACCCAGCAAAATTTATCGTTACCCCCTCCCACTCCGATCGATTTTTAATCCCACCCCTGCCTTTAGTTAATTTTATAGAAGACGAAAAGGTTTAATTAAAGAATAGCTCATTTAAAACATTAAACATCACTGTTTCTATATTAAGTACCACATAAGTCTATATGAGTGAAGTTAAATCCTTAATGTAAAAAGTAGTGCTTAAAATATCTAGATCTGATAAGAGTGAAATGCAGAAATGCAGAAAGCCTTTTTTTTCACTTTGCATTACTGAGTCAGCTACTATTTGGAGTTTAATGGCACAGAGCCGCAAAAAGCTTTTTGTAAGTCCCACTGCAGAGAAACATTAAATATTCACACGAGTCTCAGGAGCAAATGAACTCGAGAAAAATACACCAAAGTGCATAGATAATTACAGTAACTGGGTCAGCCACGAGTAACCAGAAAAGAGACATATCTGTCTCAGTGACCACATCAGATAATAAATAATAATAAAAATAATAATAATAATAATAATAATAATTATTATTATTATTATTATAGGTGAATACTTTTTGCCAAAAATTCTGCCTTAAATTTATACCCACCTAGATTGGGAAAATGATTTCAAATACGCGGATAAATGTAAACAACAGCATATTGCAATAATTCACTGACAGAAAACATGCCGAGAGCATCTTCAAAACACAGACACCTAATTCCAAAAACTTAAACACAAAAAGCTAACTGAGCTTATCGTAATGTGTACGAAGTGTTAACGGCAGTCCTTGTCCAAACAAGAAACTACATAAGTTTAGCGCTGTATAACACTAGGGAATTTATTTATTAATAATTTATTGGCGTCCTGCAGAAGCAACTTTAACCACTCAAGCAATGTAATATTGGCAACTATACGGGGTTTCAAGAACTTTTCTTCTAATGAACTTCATCTCAAACGGATAAAAAGTTTAGATGAAATTTTAAATAGAACAGCACATATATAATACAGGTGTACAATACACCCTTTGGAAACTGCTGTGAGAGGATGTCAACTTATAAATGTTTTAGCAATAGGCTGCATTCATTTTAAAGGGTAATGTCGGTCGTTTAATGCACAGAGGATCGCATACTTTGGTAGTGTATTACCAGTGGCATAACATGTTATTTTAACGGCTAATACTCAGTTTATAATGCTTCTTTTTAAGTGAGCGAGCCAACTGACCAGCTCGCATAATGACGTCACTGAAAAACATTATGCGGGAAGTAGAAAGGCGACATGGCGCTTCATTGGCAAATTAACATTTATCCAGAAAGTACGCTTAAATGTTTAAAGAGGACAGCAATTAATCCGTTTGCTAGTACATTGCCAGTTTCAGGCACAGCCAGTGAACCAAATGATTGTTAACACAAATAACAGTACGCATATGGTTGTAGCTATAAGTGTAATAGAGAATCAGATCATTACCGCCTGTACTTATGGTGTAAGCTTCAGTCCTCTATCCCACGGCCAAACATCTCACCAAAGTCCAAACGATCCTTCAGGGTCCCTGAGTGCACTTGCTCAAGCGGCTGCTTAGCGCTACAATAGTTTTCTCCATCAGGTGGGTGGGCTGACGCCGCGGGAACAAGACACCGCCCCCTAGCAACGGCACTGTTTCCGTCTGTGAGCGTGGTCAGATTTACATAAGGAGCGCGCCCACGTTGCCGGGCCAGTCGTCATAAAAAGTAGGTATCAAGAAAGCCCGCGCTTAGCAGGTCAGTGCAATTAATGCATCACTGTTACTGAAAAGATTTTATAGGTTATCTGAAAATGTTCCTACTTCCCGTATAATTGCATATATGTATACAATCCCACAGCAGTTTCACAGAAAGAAAATGAAGTGAGAGAGTTAGCAAGGGTGATTTTCCCAGCCTAAAATGTGCCTCAGTCAAAATCATGACCACAGAGAGATTAGCAGCTTGCTCATCTCCTTTGGCAATCTTTTTTTCTTCACATTCATGCTGTGATGCATTTTGCATAAGGCTCATGAATCCAAGTACTGACAGAAGGTGGAAATTGTGTGGGTCCTGTTCTGACGTTGCTTGCGTGCTAGATGTGTCAGGATTGTTCCTGATAGCATTCAAAGATCTGTCAAAGTACACTCTGACACTAGGACTCAATGTTCACGTGTTCTGTATGCCAGACTGTGATATTTCTCATCTAAATTCTGAACACAAACATGGTGTTTTGTTCCTCGCATCAGTGTTCAATACCCAGAATTCCACCTGATAGGGTTCAAAGTCTGTTTAATTATACACATTACACATAATGTTAGAATCATAACTTTTTTGTTAAACCTACAGATCAACCTACTCTATCTGAAAATTTACTCTGTGAGGGAAAATTAACTATTAGCCTCTGTATTGTGCTTTTGGGAAAAGAGGTTTTATCTGACAGTCAGACAAATTAGACGTCTAAGAGACTCAGCATGCAATCAACCAATTTCAGCAGAACCCCTTAAAACATCAACTCTCAACAGTCCAGTAATGGAAGGCATAGAGACAAAATCACAAACAAGCTAATTATATCCATTTTCCATAACCATGGAGAGCCTGGAGCCTGTTCTAGGGTGCACAGAACACAGGGCAGGAAACAGCCTAAACTGAATGCCAGTGCATCACAAGGCAAACACTCCAACACAATTACATACTGGGGGGTAGTCAGAGGCGCCAATTCACCAAACCACATGTTTTTAGACGGGGGGAGAACACACTGCAGAGGGGTGGCAGTCTGGTGGGGCTGCAGTGTCACCCACTAAGCTGCCATGGTTCCTCAGCTCAGGAAATTCTATTATAAAATGTAAAAAGAGAATTTACTGTTTACAAAAACTATATGCAAACAGCACTGACTTAGTGTAAACTAGATAATTGTGTCTGAATGGAACAGATGTAAGGAAGCCTAAGGAGGTGGCATGCAATAAAAACTCTATACTGGGAGTTTAAGCTTAACAATCAGACAGAAGATAGAAAGCCATGTATTTGCTCACTGGGAATTGGAGAATTCTTAAGAATAATAAATAATCAGGTTTGGGATTGAAGGCTTTGATGGTCTAATTTTGATGAATGTTTTGATGGGAATTCTGTTCATCATAACACTGAATGACAATGTTGCATGTTGAGCAGGGAAATGTGATGTTGCATGGATAGAGCGCACTACCCCTGTGCTCAATAGTATAGTGGTGAGTATCTCTGCCTGTATGCGGGAGAGCAGTGTTTGATTACCTCATGGGGAGAGTGGTGTACTACTTATTTACCAGTGGTGGTATGTGGCTTTGTGAGTTAGGCCTCTCTGCTTTTGACCAAAGGGTCATAGGTTCAGATCCCATCCACAGTAGCATGGTCATGTTTCTGCTGGGCCCTTGAGCCTGGGTTCACTCTTGTTTGTGTGTGTATCAGCACACACACACACACACACACAGTTCTAGCCAACATAAAAATGTATCAACTTTGTATGATCAGGATATTTTCCTACTATGTTCAAAATAATTCAGCATAAATTATTTGTATGATTTCAGCGGGTAGTGATTTCACAGAAATAAAAATACAGACTCTGACCTGAGCAGCATTACAGACACACTTCCCTAATATTTGATTGCACTCCCTTGGTATCACTGACATTTCTTGTAGCTGTCGGTGAGCTTTCTGCACTTGTCTGCAGGTAGTTTCTCTCACTTCTTCAGCCGTCATTTGCTCCAGCTCTGTAATGTTTCTGGGATTCATTTTCCCAATGACAGATTTCATCTCTTTTAAAGATTTTTGATCTGATTCAGATTAGGACTAATTGCTGGCCAGTTTAAAATGGTGCAGTTTACTTTTTCAACCATTCCTTCATCCTTTTTGACATGTTCTTCAAATCATTGTCCTACAGGAGAACCCATGATTTTCGACCCGAGCATGGTTTCCTGACACTGGGTAGCACATTTCACTCTAAAATGCTTCAATAATCCTCTTTGTGGCTTATGCTATAGGTTAAAACCATCACTGTAGATTCCTGCAGGTCAGTATTAAGCTCTGTGGAAGTTTTACATGTTTTTTCCACAGTCTGCATGCTTCTCTGATCCGTTCTCCTCTTCCCTCCATGCACCACCATGCCTTGGTAGTCCCACCATGTCCTTGACAATTTTATGAACAGAAAGTGATAGACACACTGTCATTCAGTGTGTCTCAAACGAGAGTAAGATGGGATATACAAAAAGAAGAATTTCAGTGTTCCTGTACTTGCATAAATGGCAAATAAAACATCATTTCATCCCATTAAAGACTTTATTTGAATGGCCCATTAATAGTATGATGCAGACTTCTTACAATAGTCTCATCCGGTAATATCAACCATTATAATATATATTAGCATTGGTCTTCAGCTGGTCAGCTGCTTACAGGAACATCTATACAAAATCAGTGAAACATTTGTTCAACAAACACTAAACATTAACTATGAAGTGCTTGCTTTCTGATAAGGGATAACTAAATTAAATTGCAATAGTTAGTTGATATGTAACTTTATTTTACGTTCAAATGCAGTGTTGCCAGAATTGTATAAAATTAATCAATTTATCTATCCTGCTTCCATAACCACCTCCAAACAGACTGGGATGTGCTGCTACAGCAGGTACTGGTGCGTCAGTTTTTTGATGGTGGTTGTTAAAATCCTGCTTCATGCTCTCCTGTCGCATAAGTTTCCTCCCACAAACGAAAGACAGACAATTAGGCTAACTGGTATCTCCAATGGCCTGCAGTGTGTAGGTTAACTGGTATCTCCAATGGCCTGCAGTGTGTAGTTTACTGGTACCTCCAATGGCCTGCAGTGAGTAGACTAACTGGTATCTCCAATGGCCTGCAGTGTGTAGGCTAACTGGTATCTCCAATGGCCTGCAGTGTGTTGGCTAACTGGTATCTCCAATGGCCTGCTGTGTGTAGTCTAACTGGTATCTCCAAATGACCGGCAGTGTGTAGGCTAACTGGTATCTCCAAATGACTGGCAGTGTGCCCGGAAAAGACTGGCACCCTGGACAGGGTGAACCCCCGCCTTGTGCCCTTTGCTGTCTGTCATCCAATATAAATACCCATCTTCTAACCAACAATGTTAGAGATCACAGGCAGTGCAGGGCACATGGCTGGGGTACACCCTGCATGAGGGGCACACACACCATAAGGCAAACAAGGGCATTCATCACGTTATGGGGACATTTGGTCCCCACAAGGTAAGGTATACCTAGACCACACACACACACACACACACAAACAGAGTCATATCCTATGACAGTTAGGTGTGGGAGGCAGACAGAGCATTAACCCAGCACAACTCAGGGAGAACAAGCGAACTCCATACGCCAGACAGGCTTCATTACGGCTCGGCGAACCACCGGGCTACCCCATGTTACACACAGTGAGGCGGGCAAGATGGCTATAAGCACGCAGACAAGAGGCTTTATTACAGGAAAAACATACAGCAAGCGGTAGCTGAGCAACTGCCCCCTTGTCCCAAACAATTGAATGTGCCCCCATCTGATGTCCTAAATGTCATCTTTGATGACTGATGAGTACGCAAATCCTACAAAGGGGAAAACTCCCTCTCTCCCGATCTGGAAAATTTACCGCAGGCTTCCCCACCCAACCCAGTTGGCACAATGTACCAGTTGGCCACGCCTCCCAGTTCCATCGTCTGCCCCTCGAAGTTTCTGTCACTGGCCAGTAGACTGTCACAACCCCTGGTGGGGGAATTATTGGCCGCCAGCCATGTCCCTTTGGCCGCTGACAATGAGGAAGCCACAGTTACCGTCTGCCTGCTTGGTGCTGATCGCCCCCTACTGGTGCACTGCAGATTCCCGGCAGGCTGCCGTGTCTCAATATAATACATTGAATTATATATAGGACAAGTGAGTATAGACGATGGATGGATGGATGGATGGATCATCACAACAGGGTAGGGAATATGACATACAAGCATCTATTAGTAAATAAACTGCAAAAAAAACTGCAGGGGAAGGGGTGCAGTGAACTGATTCAGGTTTCAGCTGCAGGCTGTTTTAGTGAAAAGTGGCTCATATTTAATGGCACCAGATTCACAGATCTCAGTCTGTTTTACCTTTGTCTGTGCAGGGGCTCCATCCTCACTAAAGTAAAACATACTGCAGGCATCATCGTCAGTTAAAGCTTATTTTCTGTATCTGCTGTTGTAAAAACTGACAGAAGTATTTAATTACAAAAAATTCCCTGGCAGAGTTCTGTGCTACTTGGGAATCCGTGACCCAGCCCAAGATAAGTGGTTGGAAGATGAATGCATTACACATCCAAATGTCTGGTTGCTGGACCATCTGAAAATCAGTTTGTCTGCAATTTAATCCAGCTAGATCTGATTTGCCTCAGATGAGCTGGATTTAAAAAGACAGAGGGCACTTCTGACGAGACGGACAAGATTTTAACGCGTATTTATTAGCTCTGCATTCTTGGCTGTGTCCTTTGTTGAAGACAATGCTGCGTGAGAACATCCCTGGTGGGGACAGTCATATCTATCAACATTTCGGTCTCTGGTAGCAGACTGATGCTGCTGGACCATATATTTCTGTTACCCGGTTTTGAGGCAACGTCCACACAAGAAGTCTGGCTGCCATGTATCGAACTGCATGCATGATCTGTCTGAAAGTCATGAAGCTGTGCCACCTCTGCTGTGCCCTTTATACATGTGAATTATAACACGGATTACATGGATGCGGTGGTTATTTTGGCCAGGCCACGGTGCATTTTGATTCTAAAAATGAATAAACCTTTTTCAAAGTTTCTCGTGAAATCACCATACATCACCATATTTGCAAGTAGAACTACCAAAACAAAATAATACAGGCCAAAGTAGAACACATTAGAATTATTTCTCATGTGTCACTTGCCTCAAATACTACACACACTGGGAAGGTTTTTTCACATCAGCTATCTGAATAATGATGTTTTAGGTTAAACACTTTGCCCATAAAATAAACATATTACCTAATAATCAAGATTTAGTGCATCATGCTCATTTTTATGGACCAGAACCTGTGACATGCTGGAAGTCAGAGAGGAAGTTAACACCTTCTGTCTATAATTTCAGCCCAGGCCAGTTGCCCAGTCAGCTGCATTAAAACACAGTCCTGTTTTCTCTTACACTGCATGACTGCTGCCAGAGAACTGTCTCCACCCATGACAGCCTATTTTAGGCATCATCGGGCAGTACTGGGGATCACCCTGGACAGGATTCCTGTCCATCACAGGGCTCTTCAATTTTCCTTTGATACAATTAAATGCAAAATATATCCAATGCAGGATTTAAGCAGCCAAAACTATCCCCAACAGGTTTTAAAATATTACATACATGAAACATAACTGGGCATGAAGTTCTGTGGTTAATATCTGAATCCTGAAACATCATCAACAGGCAGGACAAAATGAAAGTTTTGAAAAGGATACATTTACGGACCATTTCTGGATGCTTGTGTTGATTGCATTGACCGCTGCTGGTTCTGTTTGTTTGTGGACCAGGAAGAGAGCACCTGTCGTGCCCTGCTCCTGCCGATCCTCCTGTAAGCCACGCCCCCCTCGCTACCTCGTGTGGAATCCCTGTGTTTCTAGTTGCGTCTAATTAGTCCTGTTAATCCTATGTATTTAAGTCCATGTTAAAGTATATTTCTCCAGTCCGGTCATTGATGTCCTTCCATGTAGATGAGTGTGTTTTTCCTAATTAAACCCTGTGTTCTCCCAACTTCTTGACTCTTGTGCATGCTTCCCCGCTTCGTGCATTGTGACACAACCAAATACTCTTTGTTTTTCACTTCTTCCCCAGAGCTGTAGCCTCCATAAAGCCCCCCGATCACCCTAACCCGCACTAGCATAATGGCTTACTGAATACCTTAGACACAACAAGTGGTAGGAGCTGCCCCGTATTTCAGTCACAATTGTAATTATTTTAACTCACTCATTCTACTCACTATTATTGGAATGATTATTTATTCACTTTATTTATGTTTCCACGCACTGTCTTTTTCATAATAATCTTTGCTATGAGAGTGTTCTTGTCCATATTGCAGATTTTCTGTATGACAGTTGCCATACAGAATTTCATTGTTTGGTTTTACAATGTCAGTAAATGTGTTTTATGTCTTATGTAAAATCCCAGATAATACCAACTGCACATGTATGCCATCCATCCATCCAACCATTTTCTGTAACCACTTGTCCTATTCAGGGTCATGAGGTCTTGCATGCTATTATATGCTAAATAAAGGAGGAAAAATATGTAAGCCTTTATACGGCTGGTTATGATAAAATAGGGTGTATATGATGAAATTTGTTTCATAAAATATTTGTATTACAATTTAAAACACAACATCATAAGGCATTTTTCAGCTAGTGTGACACCGAGGAATGATCAGCCTATCGTACATTTGGTCACTTTGCATTACTTTCAAATAATGCAAAATTTGCACAGCGGTTTGCAAATGCTGGCCTGATGTTGTGCATTAACACTGTGTTCTTTGCCCCAGGCAGTTAATTATTGCTCACTGGTTTGACAGATATTTGTAAAGGGAGATTGCTTTCAAATGTAAGCCTGTCATTTACTCTGATGTTAGTCATGGCCCCTATTTATCCTGGGTGCAGAGACTGCAATCCCCCCCCCGGCCCCC
>JAODUD010000036.1:14823600-14835403 GCA_026784285.1 Stomatorhinus walkeri
TCCCTATTTCCCAGACAATGTGCACATGCATTTGGGTTAGAGTGATGTATAGCAATGTTTCCCAACCCAGTCCTCGGGGAACTCTGGACAGTCCACGTTATTGCTTCCTCTCAGCTCCCAGCATATCTGTACCAGGTATTCTGTGTTCCTGATTGGCTGGGAGCTGGGTAGGAATAAAAACGTGGACTGGCTTGGGAAATACTGCTATATAGGTTGAAATTCTGTAGCCAGCAGAGTAACCCTTTCACTGTTAGGCCCTTAACTACAGGGATGCTGCATACTGGGTGACCCTGTGCTCTGACCATCAAACACTTGCTCTCACCTGTATATACATGTGTGCCTGCCAAATTGAGCAAGACGTGATTCTTAGAAACAGCCAACTTTCCCCACGAGGATAAAAGAGGGACCTTTGTACTTATTTTAAGCATATCTGTCATATTTGTCTGGTCACACCAGAAGCTTAACAATACCATATATATTCAGAAAAATGACACATATAGCATACTGAATGATGTTTTCTGGTCCATTCTATTTTGAATATAGATCCAATGAACCTACAGTACATACAAAATGCAAGACTATACAAATTAGACTTTGATTAAAGTTAAATTTAGACAGATCAAAAATCTCAGGTTATAGCTCTGATGTTGATAAAATAATCGTTGAGAGTTTTTATATGGGTCAAGGTACCATTAAACAGACTGCTTCTAGTTCATCATTAGAAGGATTAACACAGCTTGTTGAAACTAGGCTATCTTGTTCCGGAGATATTAAAAAATCTGACATATGAGAATGTGCCAATGGTGTCAAGGTCACTTCTGCACACAGACAAGCACAACTTTGCCTGTGGAATCAATTTCTTCAGGTCCTTTTTGGTTTGAATTGTTTGTTACTGAATAACCTTGTTGTTGTTTTTTAACCATATTACTTAAATTAAGCTGGTGATGCACTGCACCTGATCTTGATTGATATTTTCCCACACACACCATTAAAAAAACTTCAGTTTTAAGGAGCAGTCTTAATGCAACATTGCTGGTAAGAACTTTTATTATCTGCAAAAACTTAAGGTCACTTAAATCACTTGAGATCCATTACAAAACAGACTAAGGGGTACACTCTGGACAGGAGCCAGTCCATTGCAGGACACATACTCACACTCTATGGGCAAATTAGAGGCCAATTAACATAATTACAAGTCCTTGAACTTTGTGCACACCTCAGGGAGAGCCTACAAACTAGTCATTTACAGATCAGAGGCAAGACCCAGACATCCTACCCTGAAGGACAGGCAAAGAAAGTACTTACTCACCCATACTTACTTACCCAGCAAGCCACCCAGGCAATATCGCCATAATAATAACTAATCCTGTATGATCCCCATCGAGAAACTCCCTCAACTGGGTCTTTGTAGAGCGAGCTTTCTATAAAGGACAGTCACCTGTTGGGGTGCCCAGGGAGCTGGGGGTTAAGGGCCTTGCTCAAGGACCCACAGACATGCTGAGACTGGGTTTGAACTGGTGACCTTGCGATTACAGGCACAGCCAACCGAACCGCACACTCATCCATCCACCCATCTTCTTCATCCAACTTTCCAGTTCAGGGTTGTGAGGTGACTCACAAGGCCACGGTAACCTCAGAATGGGACGCCAGTAGCCACACAATAGAACCTTCTTTAGGTAATGCAATTTAAAATGGAAGGTTGCCATCTGCTGGTCAATAACCTGTAAATGATTTACTTGACTTTCAACCATTCAGCAGGATAGCCAAAAAAGTCACACTTAAAACCTGTTTTTTTTCATTTTTCTGTTTTATTTGAATCAGTTATTCACATTCAAATTTGACCACGTAACAAAAGGAGAACGTCATAAAATTCTTGGTCCAAGAAGCTCTCGTGTTCGGATGTAATTGAGGCTACAACGACGTCCCAGACTTGACGATCAGAAAACAGGCTGCAGAGTTAGCCTTCATTTGCAGTTCTAAGACATATATCCTTCACAGGTGACAGTAGTCTCAGATGAAACAGTACGGACACGTACTTCTCTGTCAGAAAGCCTCCCCGAATCCATCAGAAGTATATGGCATCCTGCTGTAGCCCCAAGCAGAGCTGCTGTTTATGTGAAATCCAGAGCACCACAGGCAGATGACCAAGCCCTTTGCTCTCCCTCTCGGCCCCAGGCACACCCTACAGGCTTCGTGTCTCTACTGCGGGCCTGGAGAATTTGCAGCATCCTCCATCGCCGCTCACTTCACCCGTATTTTGTGTCTATACCCACAATGGATATTGGGGGTAAGCAGTGCTGCTGGCAGGAAGCCTTATGCGAAGCCTCCATGTAAATGACACAGCTGGACAGGCTCTTACGCTCCTTTTTCATGCCCGACTGCCTCTGCCACTGGCACAGAAGCAGCTTCGCCTGCTCTCGGAAGAAGCTGGTGGTCAGGGTGTAGAGGATGGGGTTCAAGGCGCTGTTGATAGGCAAAACGAAGATCACCAGCCAGGAAGTGATGGTACCTAAGCAGGGAAAGGGAGAGACAAAGGGGTTTAGAAAGCTTTAAACTTTATAAAGATTCGAACTTTATTGAGTGATACACTGTATCCTAGCAACAGTGCTACACTAGGTAGAACAGATCACCAAACCAGGAAATATTAAATCATATCATGGAAACAGGAAATAATAAATCATATCAATTTCTTTCTTCAAAAAGTGACTTTCTGCTCACAATGAAAGTGTCTGTTTCATCCAAAGTAAGTCTCTGTAAAATATTCAATTACATAAATAAATGAAGACTGAACCACGATTACAATATTTATTAAGTACTGTTGAGGACTGAATAAATCACTCTGTATTTTGAAGGAGTAGTTGTTAGCACTGTACTGGAGAAGTTGATGGGTATTTAGTACTGAAGAAATAACCCATGTAAATTCATTACAAATATGCCTTTACTTCATTTTTAGTTCATTTGAAAATAAGTTAGTGAGTCAGGGCAAGAATTAAATAGTAGTTATTTTTTCAAATCTAAAGATTTTTTTTCTTGAAAAGTTTTTGGATAATTTTAGATAACACAAGTGGCAAAAGAAAATCCAATTTTTTATGATGACACCTGATGAAATGTTTCGAAAATCTATTTAAACTGGATGGAGGAAGGCTTTTGTGTATAAATGATCAGCAGCTTGGAATCAGGTTTTGGGGAGAATAACGTTGTGACCCGCAACAAAGCCTACCTGGGATCTCAACCTCCAGTAGCGACAGGATCTTGACGAGGAACATTGGAATCCAGCAGAGGGCGTCAGAGAACACGATAAAGAAGAAGCGGTTCGCTACCGCCACGTCTCTGTGCAGTCGGCTACGGAGCACGGTGGCGTTGATGCCGGTCCGGTATATAGAATAAAACATACATGAGTAGCAGAAGACGATGATGAGGAAGGCCACCAGATTGAGCCCTGTGTATAGGTGAGAAGAGGAGAAAAGATGACTGTCCTCAACCGGATTTAGCATAAGGGTTTTGATTTATAATTAAAAATAGGGATAAATCCCGATTCTTTTTCTGCCCTTACAGATCGCCTAGCATACATAAAATACGAGTTTGTTTTACTGCGTTTTATCTTTTTAGTCAGGTCTCCGTTTGGCTACAGAATCCATTATATAAATATTTTGACATAATCATTCTTTACAGTGCAGCAGATTCTATTGGTTAAAACCTTAATGAGTTTGTAATGGATAATAACGTAACATAACACAAAGTTAAGAGATTGGGTGAAATCGTATTCTTCATGCTATTATCTGAGTTCCATTGTAATGACAACGGTGAATAAACCTATTCTGACAATCACGAATAACAAACCAATTAACTCCTTTTTTTTACCCCTGACCTTCGTTCTCTTTCGTCACGCACCTCCTGTTCTGCTTCCCAAGAACAGAAAAAGGTTCTTCAGCTGTTGCATTATTCACAAAGCAGCCAGGCAGAGGTTGTGATTATAATGACGCAGCCAAATGAGTCGGCATGCAAGTTGTGTTTTGGCAGCGGCTGATTAGACTTCCCCGTCTCTGGGGAAAGGGTGCGGAAATCTATCAACTCCAAAACCACGGCTGCTTGCTACGGAAGTCCTGTTTTTTCATACCCATACATCTAATACAAACTAAGCTCTTGATCAACATGTTACCTGACTGTACTGAAATTACTTTCTAGGCCTTTAGAAAATTAATATACCCTACGAATATAAAAAGAGTTTCATTTTTTCCACTTCTGCCTATGAACTTCAAATGTGCAGCAAATGATGCAACTGAGGCTCACTCCTCTAGGGTTGTGGGTTCGATTCCTACCCCTTGGCTTTACACCCTTCCACATTCCCCCAGGGGTGCACTCCTGTTTTCCTCCGTAGCCCAGACACATGCATGAAGGAGAGCGTTTGCTTTTGCCTTTCCCACAGTGTGTGAGTGTGTTGCGTGCATTGTCCATTAGCTTGTGCTCTCTGCTTCCTGGCACAGGGTCCAGCCTCACCCTGACACTGTGCTCCATAAACATTATGAAAAATTCATGAATGGGTGGATGGTGAAACAGAATTCAAGTTTACTGAGTTCTTCCATTTGAATGAAGGCTGCAGGTCAATCAATTGCTCTTCTTTGGGACAGATCGTTCTTAGAGGTCTAGTTGGTGAAAAGTAGGGGGCTCACCCAGAAATATTCCTGTGGAATAGCCCTTGGCGGTGGGTCTTTCCAGAACGTCAGAGTGCAGGGGGAAGCAGACGCCATTACGGCCGTAGTAATTTCCGAAGAGGTCTTCGTCCAGCAGCGGCACAGCGGCAATGAGCACGCCCAGAAGCCAGATGACAATCAGCACGGTGACAGCCTGGCAGTGGCCTGGCCGCAAGTCGCTGAAGGGGAAGACGATGGCCAGGAACTTCTCCAGGGTCAGGTAGGTGAGCAGCATGACGGAGACTTCGGACGAGAGCGTGGCCAGGAAGCCCATGGTGTGGCAGGCGGGACTCTCCATCCACAGCTGGGCGTTGCGGTTGTACTCCCCCCGAAACTTGAGGTCAAACACCCCCAGGAAGAACAAGTACACCCCCATGAGGCAGTCAGCACCTGCCCATAAGTACATGTCAGAACATGAGGAGCTCCAGAGATACTGATTCACATCTGCCAGATCTGTGGAGAAGCTGTAGAGGAAATCATTAAAAGCATAAGGCTTCTTTGCAGCAAGCTGCAATGTTCACTGTAACATTATACACACAACTAAAATGTTTGAAAGTTTTGTTTTCCATTATCTGGACGTCTTAATCTCCGATTCATAAATGATAGTACTTTAATATCCGGATGTAATTTTTGGTAGCCGTTTTTTTCCTTTCTGTCTCTCAGATCTTGCTGATGAATAAAGTATATATTTCAATGAATAATTATTAATTATTATGTCATATACTTTCATAGATTTGAGAGAAATTCATTTTCCTTTTTATACTGCAGATCCTAATAGCCTTAAAGGTTGATTCAGTCTTTTTTCAGAGTAAAAATCCATTAAAAATTGACAAGCCTTCTGGATGTACTTAGAAAGTATAGCGCTTTCAGTTCTGAACATTTTAAGCCATGTACAATATTAAATTTGTCTATCAGTCAGCCAGCAGTAAATGGTATCACCAAAGCATTTACATATGAATTACTGTAATTTACATCTTATATGAAAACCAGGGGGTTTGCATATGCATCATGTAAATTTACATATGCATGAAAATAAGAGCCAGGAAATCATTTATTTGATAGATGTAATTTGCAAATAACGTGTTTCTTCTTGCAGATCAATACAGCACAGGGTGCTTCAGTGGCGCTGGTTGCCACTGTCAGCCGGGGTATAAGATCATTGATTGCAGTGTAAGCTTAACCTTGATGACTGCTAAGTCCAGTCTGATTGACAGAAAGCTGGTTGCAGCTTTTTCTGATGATATCCCAGATTTCTCAGAATGTAGGGACCTGCCTTCCTGAGGCCATGGCTGATGCCACCGCTCACCGGCGGCAGTAAATCGTTGTGTCAACAACAAACCTGCATCTCTGACTAGAGGCAACGCAGTGCCATGAAGATTAATCGCCTGCGGGCTGAGAGGCAAATCAATAGGCTCTTGTGATCTGGCGTGGAGATTAATAAACCGTGAAAAGTTGTAAGTGACATTTCCAAAGGCATCGGAAATCACATTAGATTTCAGAGGCAGTGATTGTTTTTGTTTGTATTTTTTTTTGTCTTTTTTAATATGACCTGTACTCACTGGGGGAGACACGGCCATGTCGTTTTCTGTGTATCTTAAGTCTGCTGCCATTTCTCTTTAGGTTTAAACTAACAAGACAGCTTGTCTGCTGGGGAAGGTTCCAGGTTTTCTTGATATACGCGAACCACAGGAGACTGTCCACTATCTACCTGTTAGTGTGCTGGTTATCACGGAGTAAAAGAAGGCTCATCCTGTATGCTTCTTCAGGACTTTCAAAGATCCATTCTAGAGTTTATTTCCTGTTTTTTTTTTTTTTATCTTCCCTGCTTTACTTGATAATGCTTCTTTTTGACAGTTTATCCATAATACCCTTTTTCCCTCACTGAATTTGATTTTAAGTCTTTATCCGGCTTTTTACATACAGATGCCTTGGGTGTCTTAAAAGGCTGTTTTTTTTTTAAAAAAAATGATATTACTAACAGAAATGCATTTAGCATGGTAAAGTTAAAAGAGTCAGCGGGTATACACAACAATTACAGGCAAAACGAAGCTGGGAAAACTGGGACAGCCGGCGCCGTTGTGTCACAGCGTCCGGACGGCAAAGCAGCGTTGAATGCTGAAATAACATTCACCTCTGCTCCAATGGCTATCCCAATACTGCTCCTGCAGATATAGCTGTATAAAAGAATACATTTGCAAAATCATTCTGGGGATTTGAGTATTTTATATGTAATCATTGTGTTTAAAAGCTGGGTAATTGCTCCAAACCCACAAATGAACTGCCTGATGCTAAATCCTTTACCATTCAAAATAGACAGAGCTGTCACCTCCATGCCTCAAAGCATGAACTTAGTGCATATATGAATTTTGATTAACTTTCTAGTGTCCCCAAATTGTGGGCCTCTGTGCTTGTGTGGTTTCTGTATGCAGCCTATCTAGACTCTGGCACAACCCTATGGCTTATTATGATAGTACCGTCGGTCCCACCTCCTTGACAGAGGTCAGTCCCTCTCTCTCCATGGAGAGAGAAAGTCTGCGCAGGGCAGGATCAGTGACACTCACAGCACAGGACCTTGATGCTCAGAGCATGCAGGTGGTTCTCAGCCCGGATGACGGTGCGCATGCCGATGACGAAGAGGTTCCCGAAGCACGTGATGCAGGCCATGACCCACACCGACACGCGCAGGACCGTGTTGGCCAGGAGGTCCTCGAAGGAGGAGATCCCATCCGAGTTGGGTTTGCATCTCCGCACATGTGGCGCATAAGAGCAGTACTGAAATATCTTAAAATAGCTGAAGATAGCAGGCAGAATCACGTTACAGAACCATATACATCTGTTCACACTCTTCGTATGAATATTACACTATGTTATACACAGTTATATTTAATGGTTATCTTACACAATGGTAGGTGCTTTTAAAATACTATACGATTAATGTAAAAATATTAACTGAGTGCAATTTTATTTTAAATCAAAAACTACTCAAAGTACAGGCCAAAGTCGTGAGCATCACATGGCTCTTGTACAACCAAATTGTACAGCTGTTTTTTGTTTTTCAGATACTAACATGTGTGACAGGTTTTTCATTGGCTCCAACATCCGCTTTTGAATGTTTGGGATCTCGATTCCCTCCAGGCTCCTGGGTCCAAACGATGAAGAAAAAAGACCAAAATGAACTCGTTCATCCATCAGTGTCATCGCATAGTTTCCCTCTGATTCCCAGCTTATCTGCTGTATAGTTTAATTATTTGCAGTGATCATCACCCAAAGTACTTTCATCCAGTCATAGAAATTAAATTTTAACATAATTGAATGTTTAAGATACAACACAATGAACCCATAGTAGCTGAGTTACTGGCTCAGTTTTTTAGCCGCCCATTAGAATGCTGAAAGGGGTGGGTCTGATTCCATATAGCTCAACAACTGTGTACTTCCCTACCTCATATTGCTAAATGTTAATTAAATGCTGTATTAATTGCATAGCACTTTAATTAAACACATCTGTAGACAATAGATTATACATATCAATAAAGGCAATGATAAAGAGCAGGTTTGGAATCTATATGGGCAATGTGTCTTCAGTGTGGTTTCACTGGCAGCAGGTTATGGATGCACCATTTTTACTCACAAAGACTGAAGACTGATAAGGGGATCAAACAGGCCAAGATGAATGTGCCTGAAAGGATTATGGGATATATTTCTGGAATACATAAAAATACACAAAAATAATTATTCCGAGAACACACAGCTCTGCGAAAGATTACTGCCGGATCAAAAAACTTCACTGAGTTCAGGATTAAGATGAAGTGATACTAAAATAAAATGTATAAGGACAGACAAAAGTCTTGCAGTGGTTTGGAACTTACAGCATCAGCAGTGACTTTAACCCCCCGAAGACGCCCTGCGGCAGCTTCCTGACGCTGTTACTCGACAAGTCTCTGGAAATCGAATGGGAGGATCACAACGAAAATGAGGGTAAGCATCAGTCAGCGTTGCTCTCAGGGACATTGACTTCAGTTTTAATTTGTAAGATAAGGAGATGTGAAAAACCGCACAGAATAAAACAGATAATAAAAGGAGGGAAAAAATATATGCTTTATATGTCTTTTCCTCCTAGTGGGCATGCATAAGTAATCAGACATAAATCTTTTACTTCTGACAGTACAAATGACTTATTACAAAAGTACGACAGACTTTAGGGCAGTAAACAAGGTTTATTGAACACTTACAGTTCTCCCAGTAATAAAAGGGGCTGGAAGACATTTTCAGGGAGGAATCTAATTTTATTGCTTCGCAGTGATCTGAAAGAGAATTAGATAGTTAACAGCGTGGATCTATCAGGGCAGAATATTGATTCTGTCAACACTGATCAGTGGTTTTGCCCGCTCTTTTCAGCACTGTTAAGTACCAGATGACAGCGGCATTGGATTGTACTGATTGCAGATATGTCGAAAGACAGCCCACATGGAAACTCCAGCGCTAAGGCCACAGAATGGGCATTGATATATATCTGGCAGTGTGTCCCCTGCTGTCTTTCTAGTCCCAGTAGCTGGAGGAGAATGATTTTGATTCTGCTTTTACTCCACAAACCCTTATATCCTCTCTCAGTGAGTGTTATGGAAATGTCTGCATTCTAGCACCAACTGAGCAGTATACATCATGCTTATCAAGGTCTTACATTTTACTCTCAGCTTCCTACAATGACAAGCAGAAATGTCACCAAAAATGAATACTTTAGGGCTGTTTTTTTCTGGAGGGAAGATAATATGTGCTATTTAAAACCAGCACATACCTAGAGGTGGGTGGTCCAATGATTCCATGTATAGCATGATCACCTCTCACAGCCAAGGTGGGGGGTTCAGAATCTGCTGTCTTACTCTACATGGCTGGAGTTTCTATGTCATACTCGTGTTTTTTCCTCTCTCAGCTCAAAAACCCCCATTAAGATGAAGCAATGCTGCTAAATTGCTAAACCCTGTACTGGAGAAATACTCATGGAATATAAATTGATACACAAGAGAGCAGATGGGCCGGGCATATAGAAGATGGCATATACATTAGGTGGAAAAGAAAAAGTCACCAACGGACGTTTTTTCCTTTTTAAAAAGAAAGATGGATGATGAGTGAGTGAGTCTCCTCATCATCAGGGATTCAGAGATATACTCACAATACTGTGAGCTCGTTGCATGTCATCAGCGTAGAAAAATCGAGAACCTGGATCTTGTTCCCTTCGAGGTCCCTGCGAGAAAAGATGAGCTGTGAGAGATGCAGTCAGAGGAAGAACTGGAGGGAGAATTTAACGGCAATTTAATTTTCTGATGTAATCTTTGGCCCATTATTGCTGTTGCTCTCCCTTTAACTGACCTTTGTGTGCCTTTCTGATTCAAGGCAGGAGAGCACTGCTATGTCCCAATGAGGGACAGCTGGTGCCGCATCTCATCTTGCCAGGAGCAGTGAGTACCCACAATGAAGGGACATGGCTTATTACACTATGTCCTGACACAAACCTGATGTATACAAACCTAAGGAATTGCAAACAATAGAGATCCATCGCTACCTCAACACTGGCTGCAGATTTTACCCTACAACAACCCTAACCCTAAACCTAACCCTAACCCTACAACAACCCTAACCCTAACCCTAACCCTATAACAACCATTACCCTAAACCTAACTGGGACTCATTCCTAAATATGCAATAATAAATACAGTATATTGATAGGTGAGTAGACATACATTTAAATAAAACCTAAGATATGTACATGTATAACTATGCAAATTTAGTAATTTAGTATCAGAAATGATCTGCATTTCTGGATCTGTGGATTGGCAAGATTTGGGGCAAGTCTATGGATGCCTGTTATTATGGCTTTTCAACGCATCTGCTCATTTGTAGACAGCAAAACAAAGAACTATTTGGGATTCTTTGGCATTTTCTGTGACAACAGCTTAGAAATGCTGATTAGCTAACTATAAATTGAGGAATTCAGGAAGGCAGCCCTGAGAAATTGTAATTGTTTCTGTACAGAACAGAAACATTCTCCAGGAGAAAGAGTAATGCATTCCCATCTGCCTGAATGCAAAATAAAAATGAAATTAACTCACTGATGATGATGATGATGATGATGAGGATTAAGTAGATTGGCAGGTTTCTCAAGGATCTTGTTTTTGATATTCACAGCTACACAACATTATCGGAAACTCACACATATCAAAAGAACTAATTATATAAATGATTAGATAATGCAGTTTTAGGGAGGCTGAGTTTATATTCTGACAGCAACCTCAAAATAATTTGTACACTGATTGAGAAGGTTTATATTTCATATTACTATTCATATATTAAAGGCCAATAAACCTTCCTGTCTGTGTCCTGTGCATTCACATTTAGGCTATAAGCAGACTGAGAAAAAGGAGCTCCAGATCTGCACCAGCATTAACATAAACCCAAAACAAAGACAGAGGTTACCTCAGTGGATACAGGAGCTAATGAGAAAGATAGAAATAGTGAAACGGGCTCTTTTTTCTGGTGTGAGTTTTATTTGGGAAAAAATTGGGATATTATTGGATTTTCAGGATTTGGATGAATACACATTACTGTATGGTATTTAAATGCTAACCTGAAACAAACATATGGTTACTTTACTGAATTATCCATCAAGACCAAAACTAATAATATAATTCAATGTTTCCCAGCCTGCTCCTCAGGGACTTGCAGACGGCCCATGTTTTCGCTCCCTCTCAGCCCCCGACCAGACAGTCCATGTTTTTGCTTCTACATGGCTTGGGAACACTGATGTAATTACTCAGCAACCTGGCGTTCACAAACGTGAAAAAAAAGAACATAGTATTTATAGTATATACAGTGCATCTGGAAAGTATTCACAGCGCATCACTTTTTACAGCCTTGTTCCAAAATGGTTGAAATTAATTTTTTTCCTCGGAATTCCACACACAACACCCTATAATGACAATGTGAAAAAGGTTGTCGCGAAATTGACCAAAGTTGTCAGGAATACTTTGAGGACCTCATCAACCCTGCCTCAGATACATCTACACACACTGCCTCTGAGACATCTGAGGGCACAGAGCACAGGGGGGCTGGAGTGGACT
>JAODUD010000036.1:14876104-14889780 GCA_026784285.1 Stomatorhinus walkeri
AAGGAATTCAATTTTTTCTTTTAAAAAATCCTCTGCCTTCACTGGCCAATTCTAAGTACATAAAAATTGTCCACCATACTTCATAGCACAAGACTGCTAGATACAATATATAAATTGAATATGCAAAACATTTATATATGCTTACTGTTGGAGAGGGAAGAGGAACGGCATTTTTAGGCATTGTAGCACGACATACAAGGTAAAAAAATGACCAACCAGATTCAGTGCAGAGCAGAAAAAAAAAGATTTTTGCCACAAGCCTTTCATTCCTAGTCATATGCCAGAACAATATATCGGCAGCATTGAAGTTCTTTAAAAGAATCATTTACATTCCACATAGTTTCACATATGATCTGCTTATTTGCATTCACACAAGGTTTTTCCTGGGTCTGTGTGGCAAACTTTTCTGGGGGAGCCAACTCCCCCCTCCATTTAGTTTTCACAATTTCTCATGTGCATGAACAAAGAGGTCTGCTTCAAAACACACTTCCGCCTTTCAATCTGTCAGCGTCCACTCGTCTCGTATCTGATATGGAAATTTGGCTTGTTTGTGGTGCTTTAAAAACTAGCTAATTACACTCCAACAGAGCTGTATAACAACATAGCAGGTGTGATTAAGCTATTTTATATTGCAAGCTGGGCCTCCGCGATGGAATCTGCTAACTCTTCCAGAATTACAGAAAGTTATTAACCTTCCTTAAAAGTTGCTATGTCGTTTCCCTGCCACGTAAATTTCCTCACGTGTAGCGGCCTCTCCTCTAATGTGATTTCCAACTTGCAAATGTAAACTTTTCCAAAGCTTAGGCTGCCATTTAAAATGCCAACATCCCTTTTAGAGCATCAGTGAAAATCAATCAGATTATAAACAAATCAGTACAGCTAAATGCAATTGACATATTGGTACTCATTTCTTTTGTTATTGTAAACAACTGCAGGCTACTACGGTACCCTACATTTCAAGCCAAGATTGGCATGGATGATGCAGGAACTGCTGAAACACTTTTTGCATTTCAAGCCAAACTTACACATTAATGATATGATATTACACTGATCGCTCCTAACATTAAAACCACCTGCCTAATACTGTGTTGGTCCCCCTTGTGTCACCAAAGCTGGTCTGACCCATTGAGGCATGAACTCCACAAGACCTTTGAAGGTGTCCTGTGGTATCTGACACCAAGACATCAACAGCAGATCCTTTAAGTCACGCAAGCTGCAAGGTTGGGCTTCCATGGATCAGGCTTGTTTGTCCAGCACATCCCACAAATTCTCAGTCTTAAAATTCTTCAGTCTGACCAAGTCAACACTTTAAACTTATTTTCCATGTTCCTCAAACTTTTCTTGGAAGTTTTTGCAGCGTGGTAGGGAACATAAGCCTTCTACAAGAGGCCACTGGCATCAGGGAATTACCATTACCCTGAAGAGGCATACTCTTCCGCAACAATGTTTAAGTAGGTGGTACCTAGAAGCCAAGACCCAAGGTTTCTTGAATCTTTCCCAAAATTTCCCAGAGCATCACACTGCCTCATCAGCTTGCGTTCTTCCCATGGTGCATCCTGGTGCCATCTCTTCCCCAGGTAAACAACACAATGATGTAAGACCAAGACACTCTTACATTGCTCCATGGCCCAGTTCTGATGTTCATGTGCCCATTGTTCTAATATATGTAACACGTGACTGTTCACTTGCCTAATATATAATGGGATCCTTGACAGGTAACATTTTAATGAGATGCACAATGTTATTCACTTCACCTTTCAGTGGTTTTAATTGCAGATAATGCAGTGATGACTGATCAATGCAAATCATATTTTAGTTATGCTTCAGATCAATTGGCTACTAAACAGGGGGGAAAACGGTTTGTTGGTTTGACTGTATGATATTCAACAGCCCGAACAGTAGTTTCTCATGCAAAAAATAAACAATTCAGTGCAAACGTTAACCATGAGCAGCTCTTTCACTGCATAGTAATGTTGTACAGCTTTGACCAGGTCTTACACTGCAGAAATACCTGAGTGTACATTTTTATATGGAATCTCATATAAAATTATAAATATTATTGCACGAAAAAGTTTTTAAACAAATAACTAAAACAAAAATAGTGATCATTCATTAAACTGACTATAGCTGCTAAACACAAGCTCAAGTACATACCCATAAGAGTTGGAAAGGACATTTATTGAATATTTACACCAGTGCATTGTAACACTTTTGCTCAACTTCATAAACATTGTAAACACATAGTTTATTCACAGCCATCCACACACACACACACACACACTTAAAATTCATCATTCACACCCAGGGCAAGAGCACCAGGTTACCAGTTATCCAAGTCTCTATAGCTCCTCTCTACCGCCCTCTTGTGGCTGCTTTGAGTTTTTGTCCCTTTTATCATCCACCAGCCACTTGTGGAAGACTTCTACTGGGTCAATATTCCAGTGTTTGTGAAAAGAAATGGGAACTTGGTGAGCCAGGTATTCTTTTGCATAATCTTCAGGGCGGGCCTGGGAAGAGGAAACATGCTTGTTAAGTCTTAGTGAGAAGCTAGCTGGCTAAGATCTCAGCTTTGAGCCTAGAGATAACTAACCCTTATTAGCCTGAACCCTATTAGCCTGATTTATTCTGATAAAAGCATATATAATGAAAAGTCATATCTTGTCCGTTCACAAATAAATGTCATATTATACAGTGCATTTACACCAGACAGCACTAGAAAAACGTTAATGGAATCTCTGGGTCACGCAATTTCCATATGTGAACTTTGGATCATCTGGGGGGGGGGGGGTGCTAACTTATGGAATTTCAGGCAGGGAATTTCTCCATATTACGTAGAGTAACTTCTAATGCTTCTAATGGTAGGCCACTGCAGCAGCTCTGTTTTCACATGGTGAGAAGCGTTTCTCCGGCACACATCCGGAGGTTTCCCCCCAGGCTGTGAGACGGTACGTACCTGATGGAAGAGGGGGCTGTGAGTGACTGGCAGCCCCAGGGAGCTGAGGCACATGCCCAGCACCATGTCATCCGGGGCGTCGTCACTGTAACACCTGCAGCCACTTCCCTGCAGCTTGGTGACAGCCTCTCTGCTGAACACCATCCTGGGACATTACAGTGGAACAGAGGTTAAGACGCTGCCTAGGATCAAAGCGTACAACTGCTGCTATTATCCATGGCTGAGGAACCATGAAACTCTGTCAATAGCCTGGAGCAACAGCTTGGGGGTTTCAGCACAAAATACAGCCCAGAGTCAAATACACAGCAAATCAGGTCTGATCTTTCAGTTTTGAAACTACACAAACTTTGTCACTGTGAACTAAATGAAGAGGGGGGGCATAGTTAAGGAGGTTATGCCAAACGAGCGGCCCTCTGATTTTCCTTTCGCGTGATCTCCTGTTGCTCGTCAGTTCCACTCCTTTGCCACACTTCAAGGCACTCTTCCTTCGGAATACTTTTCCAGACCTCAGCTCAGGAACCTCAGGCAATTCAGAAGCGATAAGAAGCATTTTATTCGTGCTTCTCAGGCTTTGCTTAAGTTCTGTGATCCACAGCAAAAAGACAGAATAGCAGGAAATATGACAAGCTGAAACGTGAGCCCAAGAGCGAGTCTGGCTGCGGCGACTTTCACTCTGTACTATGAAAGACGACAAGGCTGTGTGTCTGTAAAAATAACTCAGACACCCATGGTAGGCTTTAGATTCCCTGTGCCAAGCAGCCTCACTGCACGCCTAATACTTTTTCAGCAGTGTTTGAATTACGCTCATATCTGTGGGGTTGTTAAGAGCTGACAGGGATACAGAGGGAAAGTCAGCTTGCTGTGAGCCCCCAGAGAGAGGTGGGGCTCATCGTATCCATCTGCTCTCGCTGCTACTCACCCCCCGCCTCCGGTAATGTAGCTGTAGCCTCCCTGGCTCAGCCCGTAGCCGTACCTCTCCCCCAGGCACACGGCCTCGCTGGGCCGGTAGCAGCTCAGAAGGGCCCGTAATCTAGGGAGGCTGTGGAGACCCGGAAAAACCTGGTTTACTGGCATATGCCACCCCAGTGCTGCCTCTGGTGGTCAGTGGTATACAGGTTTCAGTTCAGCCTCATAATCAGCCATCTCTTCATCATTCAAGCACTAATCCTGGTCGTGGTTCTCGATTTTTGGGAGAGGAATTCGCCTAGTGTTTAACGTGTTAGACATAAGCCTATAAATATGATAATTTCATTAATTTGCGCAATCTCATTATTTACATCTGAGATGATCATTTCAAATTTCAAAGTTTTATTTGTCAAGCACACGGTTATGCTCAGTATGATGTGCAGCGAAATGCGTTTCTTAGCATAAATGTGTCTGGGGGAAAAAAAAAACAAACAAACAAGGAGAATCTACCTGATGAGCGTGTCGTCATCCACAATCAGCAGCCAGTCGGTCAGGGGAACACTGCCACTCAGAAACCTCTTCAGGATGGCAAAGGTTTTCCCACAGTGACCTGCAATCAAGCGTTACTTATACTTATATCAAATGCATCACACTGCTGACTGGTGACCATTAGGAAGTAACGTAATCTTTTCTGAACAGGCAAAATATAAAAACAAATAGTCTTGAGAACATCTCATTTAAATCGCATTACTTGCACCTTTACATACTGTTTGGACTTATAATTCAATTCGGAAATAATTCAAGATATTTTTGCAGCACTGCGCAGTGACACACTAACGCCATACATGTGAAGTGAAGGCTTTCAGAGGATTTGGTAATTCTAAATCATCCTTACTACATCCGGGTCTCACGTGTACCCTGCCTAACTGCATCACCGGACCTATTACTCACTGAAGAGTTAGATTACAACAAATAGCAGCTGGGAAGATACATTTTAGAGTGTCATGGGCATTCACAAAGTCAAGCGCAAGTAAACTTAATAACTAATTTACAAATAACAGTAGAATAGGAATCCATAGAAACTGTAGCAATTGCTAGCACTAAAAGCAGTGAACAGTTGCAAATAGACAAGAAATCAGTTACTGAAAAATATTCCAGTGAAATATGGCGAACAAGCAGCAATATAAATCAAGTCCCAACATAAACACACACCATAAATGCAAAATATCACATTTTTCTCCTGGAGGATGTTGTGGCCTGTCATGCTTGAATTTTATAATGCGAACCCATGGTTTGTAGAAACAAGCAGTGCAATGGTAAAGTAACAAACAAAAATTTATAGAGCAAGGTTTAATACCGCCACTGCCAGAGGAGAAAAAAATTGAATTCTTGGGAAATCCTGCATAGATGTCATTAAAATATGTGCACCATTGTTTGTAAACAGTATAGTTTAAGGTTGTTGCCATCAACAACACAGCAAGAAGCATTCAAGTAAAAAGTGACGTGCAAAATCCTTACAATAATTCCCTGTTATTGCATTATAGATTTGTCTGCCTGCAAACTATTACTTTACCAAAAGCGGTTTTTAAAATTATGAAACCAATGAGGGTCAGCCTGCATGTGGAGCCTGTAAGGGTTTCCTCCTGGTGTCTTTGGAGAGCCCGTATTGTGTGATGTCTGAATGCCAGCCCTATGATGAATTAGCATCCTATCCTGCCTTGTGTCTTGGCTCAGGCCACCAGTATCTAACGATTACCCTACACTGGAAAAGGGTTTATGGAAGATGGAGTGATGAATACATGGTATCAATGAGATACGTCAAAAGCTATACACAGGCTATGGAGTCTGCGTGATCAAACTACGGCATGTTCTTCATATCTCTGGTGTACAGCATCATAAGGAAGGACATCAGTGAGGGCAGATTCTCAGGAGAAAATGAGAAAAATCAATAGGGAGCGGACTGTTTCTCACTGAAGGCGACAGCATCGGCATAGGTACCCGGGCTTCTGAAGTCATTTTACCAACAGCTAACAGCCTAATTGAGACATTCCTACCTTTGGGGAACAGAATGACACAATGCAACAAAGCCTTCAGAGGGAAAATGAGGCTTCACAGCACAATGGGAAGTGGAGCAGAGAACGCCTGGCCCTGAGAGGACAGACGGAGGAGGGGTGTGTGGGCGCGTCTGTGTGCACGGTGGACAGAACGGTGAGGTCCAAGAAGAGCTAAGGTGACATCATGATGGAAGATGTATGTAGCTTTGGATCTGGTAATTAAATGTAAATGTAACCAAAGCATGTCAACAGGACAAACAAAACACCAAAAAAATATGTAAAGCAGAAGCCTAATTTGGGTCTCACTATAAAGATCGGACACCCACAGAAGATTGGTAGAATACGGCTTCTCTCTTTCGAGGTCATGCTAGATTCACATATTTACAGGCAGCCAGCTGCTCTCGCTGGCTGTGCGCCGCTGCTGGAATCTAGTACCCAAGTATAAAAAGCCAAGAAGCATTTTGTTAAATTTATATTCTTAAGGATTCAAAGTCATTCCAAAGTCTCCCACACAGGCTTCCTCCGAATCATAATCCATCAGCAGAGGACTTTCTAAAAATAAACCCTTCCTACCCTAGATGTGCACATTAATATTTACTAATGATAATTATCTTAACTGCCTGTATCCAATGGTGAAAGAAATCGGCACGTCTGGATTGGCAGTCTTGCTTTGGGCTGACTCGGCCTCAACTTTTTGCATTAAACTACTTTTAATTACAACACAAAGTAAGATGCCATGAAACTAATTAATTCTGCATCTAGTGTCTGATTATGGGAAGTCTCAACAGGGCTCATTTTAAGATTATTAAACCTCGGTTCACACACGGCCACTTAATTGCCATTCATAAACCTTGAAATGAGGGCAACAGTCATTTCAGATACTTATCTAAGACTTGCTATGTATGGGGTGCCAGAATATGCACAGAGTGAGCAAAACAGTGCAGGCAAGAGGTGAAGTAATGTAAAGAACCCAGAAAAAGTGTGGCACCCTATTAAACATCCTGGTATTCTTAGGGTTAAAACCTAAAAAAAAGTCCCTTCCGAGAAATGAGGTAAAGAAAGGGGCTAAGCCACTAATGAGGACATCACGAAAAATAGAATCATGTCTTGTGAAGTCAAGAACATTCGGACGGCAATGGGGGCTCCTCTTCCCTTTTTTGCAACCCTGATGATAAGACTTCATCTTGAACGACTTCCAGTTCTACTGGAGATTTCAAAACATCTTTATTCAGACAGAATCTTTTGGGGTGTTTCAGCTGTTTTTTTTTTCTTGGTAAAGCAACCTGATTGAGCCTGGAAAAGCACTTAACCAGCTAGGAAAATGACAGCACAGATATACAACATGCTATAGATCTTCAATACTTATTTGTATGTCCATCTATGTACACAATCTCTATATTGTCATATAATATATCATAACCATCATTATATTACTTCTTCTGGTGACAAGCAGGTCAGACCACATGGATGCAGATCCTGTAGCTGCCTGCCCCAGAGCCGCCACACAGCTGGATGGCTCCCTCGGGAACCAACATGGTGGCATGCTTAAATGCCTGAACCTCAGCTGACTCTCAATCCGAAGGAGCAGCAGCTCTATTTAAAGATCTTTTGATTCCCTGAACTCCTTATCTTGTTAAGCAGAATGAGCCAGGAAACCTCATTTCAGCTGCTCATACTCCATCATTACCCATAGGTCATGAGCATAGGTGAGGAAAGTCATTTAGGTTAAGTGGTAAACGTCAAAGCTTCCGCTCTGGTCACAAACCTGCTTAGTGTCTGCAAAACAGCAGCCACCAAACTGATCGTCCTCCTGAAATACTCAAACCACAGACACTGCCCTCTCAAATAAAAGGTGCTATTTTTCAAAAGAACACCATGACCTCATACTTGGAGGTCCCATTTACCCCAGCTCACACTTGACATCGGAACACTTGAGTGTGTACAGGAGTGCTTGTATGCATAAGACCAAAAGCATCCGCAAGTAGCAGGGATGGCACCCCTAGCCCCCTCGTAGCAGGGATGGCACCCCTAGCCCCCTCGTAGCAGGGATGGCACCCCTAGCCCCCTCGTAGCAGGGATGGCACCTCTAGCACCCTCGTAGCAGGGATGGCACCTCTAGCCTCCTCGTAGCAGGGATGGCACCTCTAGCCCCCTCGTATCAGACCGTCCTCCAATCATGGCAGCACCTTCAAACTCTATCCATGGAAAATCACAAACATGAGAAGAGAGAGAGAGAAAGAGAGAGAAGATGTACCCATGCTGGTGGCATTTGCCTCCTCTAAATGAGTTTGCTCCAAGTATGAAGGCACAATACTTGCAGCATTCATAGCAGCAGCCCTGGGACCTCATTTCCTGCAGTGCTTCTCACATTGGTGAGACTTGGCCGCACAACACCCTGTTGGCAGATTGTGGTTTTTCCCTCTGTGGACCACCCTCCACAGATAGACCACTGCTGACCATCAGTACTCCACACGGCTAGAGGCTTCAGAGATAGTCTGGCCATGATTAGGCCCTTGTCAAAGTCACTCACATCTTCATCCTCTGCCTATTTCTTCTACATTCAACATGTCTACCATCAGTACCAAATGTTAGACGTTAAACTAATAAATACTAGACCCAGACACCCAGCTTCTATAAGATAGACAACATTGTACACTACACATGGGGGTGGTCATTATAATTTGGTTCATCGGTGTATATAAAGAAGAACAGAATCAAAATAAATATATAAGTGACTGACTAGAGGGTTATAAACTCTTGAACAGTACTGATTAAGAACCATGAAACATCGAAGTGCCAGTGATTTGCAAAATGAGTAAAGAGTGCAGTTAGGAGGTATCTGCACTGATTCCCCTGGATCCTTGGTTTGACCACTGGGCATTTTCTCCTCCCTGGTAATGGCTTTCTTAGGACAGTGTTTATCGTCCACAGGGACCACCAGACAGGGAGGAAGAACACGGACCGCCTGAGTGTCCCTGAGGACCAGGCTGACAAACGGAGTCTGGGAAGTGTGATTTCCTGACCATTGTAACACACCATCCAGTTCCTCACTCTGACATAACTACACGTTTTCCAGGTCAGCAGTACTTCACCCGCTTTCCATGCAACACTGAAGAAGCATGTCAAACCCGTCACTCCAACAACATTCGGTGTCTTCAGCATCTCAAGAAGGATTTTATTTGCCCAGGCAGTCTTTGCATCACTCTAATCCACCTGGAGATTCTGATAGTACCACATGGTGACAGGGGATGTCCATCAATTCAGCTATTTTCTAAGAAATTTATCAAATTGAATAAAAAAATTGAAACTGGATTTAGTGCTCTTTCACCATAACTGAATGACTCTAGGAGAAATATTTCACATATTAGGAGAGAAAAGGTATAATTGCTTAAGTTACCAAAAATGGAACACACACATCCAAAGATAAACAGACGGTTTAATAAACTGGTCATCTCTCCAAGGCCCTTAACAGTCCCTACAAAAAACTAACTTGGACTTAACTCTGACTGAAAGGAGAAATTTGCTTCTTGGAAGAGAACAGACACCACATTGTCCACAAAGGTGTGCATGGTTAAATCCATAGTGTTCCCAGCAGTGATGCGTGGATGTGAGGCTGAATGCAAAAGAATAGACAAAGTCGAACTCTAATGTTGGAGGAAACTGTTGCGAGTTCTGTGAATTTTATGGATAGAAAGAAAAATAAATCAATTTGGGGGGGGGGGATCAGATTTCACCTTGGAAGGACTGATAATGAGATAGAAGCTGAAATTTTTGACATCATCATCATGAGAAGATGTGAATTGCTGGAGATGAATCTCATGATGGGGAAGACTGATGCCAAGATGAGAAGAGGAAGACAGGCTAAGAGGGATTGACAGCACTGCCTGCACGAGATCACAGTCACACTCAACTTAATGACTATTTTTCATTGTCATCTAGTAACTTATTTCCTGTATAACCAGCACCAAGAGAAGCTTAATTAATGAAAAAATTAATATATCTTAATCTCAAAAAGCCACCAGTGTTGAGTCAACCTTACATGTGCTCAGAGAATTCAGATTTCAGTTTGCTATTCAGCATACAGGATGTTCAGTGAACCAATCTCTCAAAATTGGGGAAGAGCAGAAATGAATGGGATAATTAGATAAGAACAGAAGTCATTACTTTAACAGCAAATCTACTCCAAAACTGTTGTCAGTAAAATAAAAATTGCAAATAAAGGAAAAGAAAGTAACAACAAACAGCAGGAGAAACTAAAGAAAGCAATCACACAATCAGCATCAAAGGGGGGAGAAGCTGGCGCCATTTCCCAGGCCACTGATGTCCTTTTCATCGAAGAATTAAATCGATTTTATGCAAGCAGACCAGCTGAGTAGCAAATGATACAAGCAGGCCTTAATCTCTTTGAAAGCTGCATGTCCTCATTACTTTAGACCACCGACGTAGCGCTAGACACAGAAAAGCCTGAGCATCAGCACAACACGTACCTCTCTCTGTGTTGGGCACTCCGAGATCAATGGTGGGTATGGAGGGATCCGCGTGATCACTGTAGTACTCCAGCAGTGCTGCCTCTTTCTCCCAGGTCTTCTTGACCACAGGGACTGTGGAACAATGAGAGCGCAGCACTCAGGAGTGCAGAGAAATGGCTACAGAAAAGAAAAGAAAAAATGCCAGACAAGATCCTTTTCAAATCATGCTGTAGTGTAATACATTGTAGACCATAAACATTATAAGGGTGAAGAAGCCTGTGTCTGCATGGAGCCGATGAAAAGGGCACATTGTGCTCCAATGTAGCCTTGATGGGCAGCAAAGGGCATAAGTGCTAATCGCAGCTGACGAGCTCATGGGGGGGTATTCACACTGTCATAAGCAGACTACCATAAGACACACCCTCTTCTTTTCAGTGCCCTGCAATACAAATAGTGCCGCTAAGAATATATTCACACTGCTCATTTGCATACTTCTACACTGTGTGGCTTTAGAAAACAGAACACTAGGCAAGTAATTAAGTGTTGGGGAGTGATGGTGAATAATTGTGCACATTACAGCAGGTCAATTCAGCTGATTTCCCGTTTTTCTTTGCCACAGTAAGGTAGGACTAAGGACTGGGCAATGAATATGATAAATCAACTTATGATCAAGTAAAACTGAACAATATGAAAGAGAAACTTTCCATAAGGAATAGTGATTTATAGCACATATGAGCCCAACACAACAGACACAAAAGCAATTCCAACCAATCATATGGTAGTCTTTTAAGAACGGACCACACACTGCAAGGCTGACTGAGTTAGCTGTGCATGCCACGGTATAATTCTGGTGCTATCATGGAAGCGAGGAGGACACCCTCAGAGCAAACTTCAAGTGTCAGAAGAAAGTGACAGCTCAACATCTTTTAGAAAAGGAGATCATGTGAATAAAGAAGGTAAAAAGATGTAGGTGGTGTGGTGATACTCTGACAATTTTAAGTCCAACATGCAACAGGGTATTATAAATTAAGCCAAAAACTTGAGCCAATTAAAGAAACTTTAATACTGCAAACCGGTTTCACCACCTGAAACGGTGCAGTCCAGTGGAACATTCAGAACGCAAGTGCTTAGTCATACACACCAGCAATTAGTGTTTTCACTTTCAATCTGAGGAAATACAGGATAACCACCCCCCGCCCCGGCAAATCACATCCCATATTGGTTGAAAATGGGACACAGCCTTATATTTTTTGAATACAGGACAACTAGATCCAAAGGCAAGCACAAGAAAATGAATCGATTCTTGGTCGTGTTGGAAAAGCCACAGCAAATGCTTATGTGGCAAAATAGAAAATTAGCAAAATAGTTTAATGCCCGAAACAGGTGAAGGTGAAATGTGACAATCTTTAAATATCACCCTCTTTATGTATGTGTGGATGGGGTGGGATTACAGACGGTAAATCATAGACCAATATATCAGGGAATAACCCAAGAAAACCAGTTCTGAAGCTACAACTGATCTGGCTTCATGGCTTTTGGAAACAGAAAAATCGGAAACTGATGCAGGCTGTAACACCTCTTCCTCTTCCTATTCCCATATCATAAGGCAATGATTGCAGCCGTGAGGGGACAATAAGGGCAGGGAAACAAGGCAGCCGTCAGAAGAGAGACGGGTGTGATGTGAAAACTGCACGCTATCATGCCTCCAGCAGATGGAATGACAGGGTGCGATACTGCCTGCGCATTTGTACAGTATGGTTTGGATCATTTCACTATTTTAAAAAGTGGTGGCTGCAAGTCAGTCAGGACATGAAGACTTCATTAAGTCCCCATTGTTAGAAATGCAACCATGGAATGTGCTCCATTTTATGTCAGCACCTCTTCAGATTTCAAAAATCTTAATCCTTATAACAGTCTGCTAAAGTACATTTCCGGAAACCTTGCCTCCTGCTTTCAAAACCGTAAACACCAAACCCAATTTTCAAAATTATATTCAAAAAACCCGTGACCAGTCTTGCAAAATCAAAAAATCTACTCAAAACTGTTTTTAACTTTGCTCAAAATCAAGCACTGCATTCAGATCACATACGAAGCCAGTCAATACATAAACACTACTGAGCATTCATTACACACTACAGCAAAAACCTGAGAACCCAAGCAGTTAAAAATGTTCCTGGCATGTAGAGAAACATGTTTAATGAGTATACGGTAATTTGCCTGTTGAGTTGAAAAATTGGAAACTGCACTGTAGTGACTACAGTGAAAAATAATTCAGCAAAAATGTTTGTATACAACTATGTGTAAAGCAATATATAATGTTTGCAGTATTCAGCATTCCAAACCTATTTTTCAAAGGATTAATCTATTGACTATTTTACCGATGGGTCGATTAATCTGAATGCTTAAGTTTTCTCCAGAAAAATCAAGTATTACCAACTCCCCCCCCCCCGTCGTGTCCAGCAGGATGTTAGTCTGGGTGCTTTATTGTGCCGACACTTATTTTTACATAACTTAAAAAGTAGAACAAAAAGGAAAGAGTAAGAAAAGGACAGCTTCTGCATCTTACTGCTGGACATTGTGTCATCACACCAGCTGCCGTATCTGAAAAATAAGATCCAGGTACGAAACAGAAAGTATACATACACAGAAACCAATGGTACCATTATGACAGGGAACACGCTCGTGCCAGTATCTGCTTCTGGAATTAAACACATTAATAATGGAATTAAAAATACATAAGCAGACCTACAGGAACACGGTCTGGATATCGCCGCACCAGTATCTGTATCCGAGTTGAATGAATGGAAGCCACACACACACACACACAGATGGGGAGAGAGAGGGATAAAATAAAATAGGGCAAGAAAACCCTGGGCTCTCTTATGTGTGCGTGTGTGTCTGTGTGTGTGTGTATGTGTGTGCGTATGCAGATGTACACGTGTTTGTGTATATATGGCGGCCCCGCGGACCCCCAGACAGCCAGGAGAGCCCCGAGCGACCACGGACCCAGCTGCCCCACAGTGGCCAGGCACCCGGGCCCCCCCCGCGTACACCCAAGGTGGTAGAGGGGGGAGCCACCGGACGCCCCCCACCAGTGAGCACGAGCTACGAACTCCACGGCCACAGGCAGTAGCGCACCGGCCGCGCAGGCACGGATAGAGCCTGGTGGCTCTCAGGGTGTACCCCTGCCCACCCCGGGGAGACCTGCCCCCCCACCAAGAACCCCCACCCGGGGGAACAGGGGTACACCCTGAGAGCCAACAGGCACCCCCGCCCCTGGCTACCCCGACTCCC
>JAODUD010000036.1:14917104-14954068 GCA_026784285.1 Stomatorhinus walkeri
AGGGCAGGAGAGGTGGCGGAGGGCAGGAGAGGTGGCGGAGGGCAGCTCGAAACAAGAAAAAGGGCTGTGATGAAAAGGCTTTCTGAAAAGCCCGGCTACAGATACTTTGTCCCAATTTCCATGGCCTCCCTGGAGCTATGAGAAAAGCAGTTTAATGCTGATATCATCACCAGGTAGATTTTAGAGAAAATGTTCAGTTGTGCAAGAACCGCCACACAGCTGAGCACAGCCTCTACTACCTACAGAACCAACATACAACAGCCACCTTCATGTTTTACCATCCTTGCCCTGCGTTACTGTGGGCTCTCAGTTTTGCAGCCATGCCAAGCACAAGACACAGCAGCTCGTTAGAGGTAATTAACCTCAAAGCTGAAAAAAAGGCATTTTGGCACTAAAAGTGGCTTCCCATTGGCAGAAGCAGTGCCCAGTTCCCCTGTGGTCGCATTCTCTCTCTGCCAGTGGGACAAGCAGCATTTTCTCACTACATTGGCCAAATACGTCATGCAGCCTTTTCTCCGTCTCCTGCCAATTGATTTGAAAAGCACCAGGTCTGACTAGAGCGCCTATGAAGCTTTCCTCATTTACTCAGGCCTGTTTGCGGTCAGCGGCTGAACGTGAATCACGGCGTACAGATTTACTAACGGGAAGGAGATTTCCCCCGAAGGACACCGGCTAAGATGCTGCTTTTAGAAAACCATTAATGTGGCAGAAGCGCTCTTCACGCGTCTGAGTTGCCAGAGGGCTCGGCTTGCAAAGGTTGGGAAGGTCGAGCATTAATCTCGTCCCGCGGAGGCTGATGAAAACGCTTTTCGGGCCCGGGAACACGAGGGGGAGGGAAGAAGAGGTTCTGTCGAGGCCGAGCACTTTGAAGTGAAAACATTATGCTTGAGTGTATTAGACATGACTAAGATGTGTATTTTTCACCCTGTATCACCTGAAAATAATGAAGCATCTAACTGCGAAAATCAGTGACACTTTACCAGTTTGCTAATAGCTAATGAGAAAAATACATTGTAAGTTAACAGTGACAGTATTCACAGAAGATCAGATTATATTTTAGTAACAGGCAGAGACAAATACAAAACCACAAATGACAACCACGTTCAAGGCCGTGAGCTAAAGAATCCCTCTAATCTGCACACTGCACACAAACTAATTCACATTGCTGAAGAGATTAATCTGAAATCATGGGAACTAGCAAATACCAACTTTCGGTCCCTCTGGTAGCAAGCTTACAGATAAGCAGTGGTGGAGTTTCTCACCTGTGAGCTGCCTTCCTGCAGGGCTCCAATGCTGAAGCTGAGAGGCACTGCAAGAGAATCATACACAGCGAGTGAGTGGAATCAGTGTCGGGCTCAATCATGGGACCTGAAAATTCAGTAATTACAATAAAAGGAACTGATAGTTAACCTCTAAATAAGCGAACCCGGGGGAAGAGAGCATTTCCATAATGTCTCTACATCAGCTGCAGAAAGTGCCCCGCAGTATGAGCTTGGTATGTATATTTATGTTAAGCAGACGCTTGAATCCAATGCGTGGTCAGCCAGGCCCTGAAGCAATTGGGGGTCTTGCTCAAGGGCCCAATGGAAAAATCCCTCTATCAAGCACAGGATCTGAACCAGCAACCGTCCGTTTACTAGCCCACTACCCTACTTGTCATGGACATATATTAAAATATAATGAGGATTTAAGGGAGAATTACAGTTTCTATCTCCGACTCAGCACCCGACTGTCAACAGCCACACAGCAGTCCAATAGAGAAAGCACCCTTGATGCGGATTAATGACAGAGCAGCTGTAATAAAACACCAGGGGCGAGCAGCTGTCTCAGATCTCCATGGGGCAGCTCCTGGACTGTTCCCAACTAAATGAAATGTCACTGGCTGCCGTCGATGTTAAACCGCCAGCGACGGAGATCTGAAATCCCGACCTGCTCCTCTTTTCAATCACAGGGCTGAGACTGAATCTGGAGGACTGCTACCACCCCCTTCCCACCACCGCCCGCCCGCCCAAACCCAAAACAGTTTGCAATTACGGCATGGAGAGACCCAGTCTGATTCAGCTGGCATTGATTTCTGGGGACAAGGGAGGGGGGGCCCCGTTGGGGAGTCGATAAGCTGTAACCCAGTAGTGACTTCACTCAAATCGTGGGCTGCGGATTCTTTTCTTATTGACACTCACTCCAGTACTGCAAATCTGCAAGGCCAAACAATGGAGCTGACAGGATTCCGCATTTCCTTCTCAATAAATGCCCACTCACCACTATTGCACTGTGTATTTACTATTTACATATTTTAAAATTCCTGTAAACTCCTTTACAAGTTAGCTATAGTTGGTATGCAGGAGTCCCCGGATCAAGACGTCTGATTTACAGACAACTCATACTTCAGAACAGACTGCCATAAAGCCCAGAGTTCAGTACAGTGGTTTATAATAACGAACACACGCACACCACTTTGTGATGCTCATAAAAACACTGACAGCTCAGCAGTCTGTCAGCTTTAGGTACGGTACAGCAGAGGGTAGTTACTTTTATTATTATTGTATTATGAGGTTTTAATACATTTCAAAGTATTTAAATTATAATGCATGGAAAAGAAAAATATATACCGTATGCCACAACAAACATCTGACTAACCGATGTTATATAAGAACCATGTGTACCTGTTCCAACTTACCTACCTAAAGACAGACTCAGGAAATGGATCTCATCCATAGCCGGGGGACTGCTTGTACGATACAGTACAGTGTACGTGAGCACTTTGCACAGTCGTCCCATGTAGTGCACACTTCCTCTCATAGCCCAAAGATCCATCCATTTATAAATTGCCCATAGTGTGCAGGTATGCTTTCTGCAGTAGACTGGAATCCTATCTATTGGCTGCTCTGTGAGTCTGAGGAATTTGGACTGGTGTAGACACAAAAACAAACTCTTTCCACCCATTAAAATGAATTTAAAAGTACAGCCTATTATAGATCAGACTTCTAGAGATCCAGTCTTGGTCTCATGACCGCTTGAGCTGATCTCAGCCTCGTCTTCAGCGCATTTTGTCTTGACCTTGGCCATAACACTCAAAATATTACAAAACATTATCTGAATCGATATGCAAATTCACTTCTTTCTCCTCACAAAGCGGAAATGAATTTTCCTAGGCTGCCCACTTGAAGTGACATTACTTTAAAAAATCCCCCAGCTGCCCTGGCGGTATAATGCTATTGGACAGCTTTGGAGGGCGCAGAGGCTGCTGGAAAGATATGGAGCAAGCAGGTCATTTAGAAATGAACATGAAAGACACTGGGAAGATCATGATCGTCCATCTGTTTGTTCGTAGGCCTCTCACACTCAGTTGAATCACAACTCAATCACCTTGAGTTACAGTTCCCATCTGGATATATATGTTGTCTTGTGCCGGCTTGTCTGAGAGTTTGTCTTGAATGGATAGATCTTCATCTGCGAGCACTCCCAATCAGGGCTATAGCCAGATAGGTCTTCAAGGTCCAAAACCTTGGTAGTATTTTTAAAGAGCTAAAAATAAAATTTGAAGCTAAATATTCACCTGAATAAAAAAAAAAATCAGCAGTTGAAAATGGCGAGTTGAGAATGCCAAGTGCATTCTTAATTCAGTCTGAATGCGTTATTAATAGTGTCTGCTCTGTGTGTGTGTGTTTCAGAGAGAGAGCATTCAGTATCAGCATGATGGAGGATATGTGACTCAGGAACCACATGATCACACTTCACTGAAAGCAGTGCAAATACACACAGAGTTATGTGATCACGCAGCTTTGTAAGGGAGGGTATGCAGGCAGCTTAACATTCGGCAAGATAAAGCAAAGATCCTCTGTTAAAAAAATTACCAAACTGAGACCTGCTATAGCACCTACAGTAATGATAATTGTATGAAACGTTAAATATAAGCCAAGGCTCAGCTACTCTGGCCTTGCTAAAGGTTTGGTTCCTTTCATGTTATACTTAATGGGCTAGATTAGGCTAACCAACGTTTCACATAATGCCATTAATAAAAAAATAAACAGCCTATGAAGGGAACGGTATCAGTATTAGTGTCCACAGAAACATTTCAGAGCCAAATTTGGATATGAAAACCAGTGGATTTGATGTCCGCTTGTACTGGTTTGTAAAAATTAAAGAAATCCTTAATATTTTATATATATGGTTACAAATAACATCCTTCTTACCCATATTTTACTGCTCTGTAAGGTTCTTATGATATAGACCTACATAAATCCAGTAAGGTACATTCATATAATAGCTCCACATAACTTGCTGTAACCTAAACTATGAATTTTTATTTAACACTGCCTAACCCCCAGAAAACAAGCCTCCTGTATGCAATGTGTGATTGACAAGACACACCCCCCCCAACCCCCTCACCCCCAGGTCCCAGACCTTTCCCAAACCTTGGCTACGGCCCTGCTCCCAATCACCTCACGCCCCATCGGGAACTGGTACATTCCTTTCGAAGTGCTGTTCACAAGGCATTTCTCTCACACATCCATCAACTGTCCCGGTTATACTGGACTGTTCTGGACATTGTTGGTAGTGTTTTAGGGTTGACTGTTAGAGCTAAAATTTACTACTACTGTCAGGAGCTGGGGGAGAGTTTTGCGCACGCGATTTCAATATTTGTGTGTGATTTTTCATACAGCTCAGCGTTTCCCCTAGCTTTACAGCTTTGGACGGGGGGGGGGGCGATGGACAGCAACAAGATTCATGGTGTTCATGTGTTTCTTTTAATGGCAGCAGTCAATATACCAACTGAACTACATATCAGAAGGTTTCTTTTTAAAAAGTGTGCAGCTTCACTGTGCACTGCGTCACTGCAGCAGAGCGAGTGTTGCCCTTACCACCATCCTGGGTGCATTTTAAAAAATGCAGATATTTTTTCTGCTTTTCAGGTGGTTGACACGACATTTTCCGCTGTTGGGAGTGTGCTCACCTGTGTGTGCGCGCACGTGTTTGTGCGCGTGCATCGGGGCGGACCTCTGCCATGCGTGATACAGAGAGCAGAGGAGAATTGGAAATGTGTGACCATGTAGAGAGAAAAATGACAAGCTATTGTGTAAATAAGATAAATAACATAAGGCTATTTAGTTTATAACAGGACAATATACAAACCTGTTCTATTGGAAATGTAACCTTAAATGACTTCTGTTGTGATCTGGCACTATATAGAAAATAAAATTAAATTAATTTGATTAATTGGGAGGGTGGGGGGGCGAAGCGAAGCGCCCCCCTAATAAATCGGTAGGGTTAGGGTTTAACATATGTGACCATTAAAATTTTTCAGTAATTGGAATTACATAAATGAAAATGGGTGAACTGTAACAAAAAAAATCTAAATCCTGATTGTGAATGTTCAAGTCTTGATCTTATTTTGGTCTTTAACTTGTCTTGGGTTGGATGACTCTTGATCTAAAAAAAAAATATGTTTTGAACACATCACTGACAAATACAAGTTTTTTTTTTTTTTTTAATTTTCAGAATATTCATAACATAAGGGAGTTCACACCCTTCACTTTACCTCTTTTTTAGATTGTTGTTCTGAATACTACATCAAAGAACATGTCACTGGGAAAACAAACAACCCAGAAGATTAAATAGTCTGGACGAATATCCTTCGGTATGTCACCAGAAGTTGTCACTGACTGGGCAGCACCTAAAAGCAATAACAGCATCTAGAAGAAACTTCAGGAAAAACACAGATCAGAACAGACAAAGAAATCTACAGTCCTCCCTGGGGGCTGGGAGAACATGCACATTTAAACCTGAAAGTTGGGAAGCATCTATGTCTGTCTATTGAGCAGCCATACGAACCAGTAAATTGATTAAACTCAAAACTTTATTTGGAAGCACAGTGAGGGACGGATTTAACTCAGATGGATCTGCTTCCATCTGGGTTGATATTTGTACCCTTTTAAGTACAGATGCCACAATGTTTAACGAAGGAAAACCATAATAAACTGCTAAATAAGTCAAAGTAAATGTTAATGGCAGTAAGTGGTATGATAGTTAAGATGTGAGCTGGAGCTTAGCAGTTTACACCCCAGAAATTGATCTTCTGTGGATTAAAACTAGAAGTGCAACTGGCCAAAGGTGAAGCTTCAGAGCAGCTATGGAGCAAAAACAACTGGAACAGGCACATAGAGCTTGGTAAAGAGCCCAAAAACTAATGTCTAAAATCTATGAACTACATAACCTCAACATAAAAGCAGCAATGATGTTCCTCTACTTGACAGCTATGAAATCTTCTACCTTTAGGGAGAGTACTGACAACAATGTCTTTGGTCTTCCAAATTTACATGCCATTATAGGAGAGTAGCAACAAAGACGGACATGATAAATTGCTCCTCTAGTAACCAACTGCTAATTACGGAAAGAGAATAGGTCTAGCCCATCACTTTAAGGTTCATGGAGTCTAAATTAGTCAAAAGATGTTGTGTGGTTGGATATTAATGTTAAGATTTCATGAAGTTCATACTGACTCGAGAGCATACAAAACACATTCAGGAGGAATGCCATGTTCTGCTTCAATCTTCAGGCATCCCAGTAATATGGTTATGACGACTGAATTAAGTGCAGATTCCGATACAACAGGTCTTTTTAATTTAATTTTACACACACACACACACTGTATATAACTAATATCTTTAAACTAGTAAATACAAATTAAAAAATGTTAAAGATTTTTAGCATATGTGTACATCTTGTTTTGAGCGTTCCTGAGGCATTTGAATATTTTTCAAGTGAGTATACTGTGCTAGCAGCCCTTTGTCTACCACAAGCTGTACTGAGCAGACCAAACAGCGCAAGCTGGCGACTCTCAAATCATCCATTATTTTTTCATATTACTCACGTTCTTGCACACGTGCACTATGTTCTGTGGGATTTTCCACATCACAACACTTATTTACAAAGATTGCAAATCACTGTGCTACTTCTGGATTGTCACCCTCTGATGTTCTTGAGCTCATCCTGCAAATGGTTAGGCACATGACGTCACACCGCTCACTCCCATTGAGTGGCAAATAGTGGCAGCAGCTTAAATGCTACAAAACACGCATTTAAAATGGGAAAGACCTGTTATGCGATTGATTGTAGAAATTGATTAAAGAAACAGGAGCTCTTTTTACAGACTGCTGAAAACAAAGCAAGTAGACATGGTTCGGTCACCTATGGCAAGCATTATGGTCTTTTTTTTTTTTTAGCAGATGCATTGGAAAAGTAAGATGTTAAGATGTGCTTCAAGTTCAAGCATGGTTCAGTCAAAAACCCAGTTTTCATTGAAGTCCATGGCATTATTAAAACTCTTAAATTACAACTGGAGTTAATCAAAACTCTAAATGTCCTACTTTTTAATGTACAACTTTTACATCACTTTTACATCCTTGTCTTAATACCTTAGCAGTTTTACAAAAGAAAAGCAAACATCATAAGCATTTAACGAAACTGCACTTTGATATGGTGTCTTCACCAGTGTTACCACTGTCACCACAGTTACCACCAACATAATCCAACAACACTGTTCCCCAATAAGGTGAAAGCTTTCATCTGGAACCCCTTCCAAGTCCAGCCAACATAGATCTCAGCTTCCCTCCAGCACACAAGCATCCTTGTTCTAAAAAAGGACCATCACGAGGCCCACATTGGTATTTATCCTAATTTTGTCCTTTGGAATATGAATAATACAAGAAATGTGGCTATAAAATTATTAAAAAGCCAAGTGACATCTTAAAAAATGTACTCTACATAAATGGCAGTGAGAAGCAGACACACACACACTGGCAAAACTTAATGAATAATCTGAAGATACATGATGCTTGCATGATGGAGGAAATACAGTCACAATCCCAGAAAGGAACCCAGGACATGTATCCTACCTTTTTTTTGGGGGGGGGGGGGGCAACATCTGTTGCAACATTTGCCATTACTTCAATGTGAAGAATTCATTCAGCAAAATCTGCTACTTAATCCCTAATGACAAAGCAAGCAGGGATGATGGCACATAATTGGGTACTAAAGGCCTCTTTAAATATTAACACTAATATTCTTCTGTCTACATCAAATTCAGGTAGATGAGAAGATCCTTTCTTTACACATTTTGCTGATAGAAATCATTCTTTGAGATTTGAGAATAACATTGACAGTGTTAGCAATTAATACAGACATCATTAAATCCCATTCATTATGAAAAAACTGGAAATTTCCTACTTTCGTAAAATGTAGAATTCTTTTAAGAATGGGGACCCTTTATTGGAAGGTCATGCTAATGATAAGAAATTGTACAAATAATGTAAAGGGAAATGTACTGCTCACAAATACAATCCTATAATACACCCTTTTCCAAGTAGTGCCAGAGATGGAACAAAAGTGGTGCGGTGGAGGGCAGGGCACTCGGGAGTCTGTAGCAAAGGTAAAACTTGTTGATTTGGAGGGGAGCAGTGTTGGGTAGGTCAATCTGTAGCCATGTCTCAGAGAGGCCAGATTTATTTGTTTTAAGATGAATGCCGTTAAATTTTTTATTAAAATTTATAGATGGTTTGCTTGGGGGGGTGGTCTTTCCTTAAGGGCTGGCCTTGGGCCCTCAAATGCCCCCCACCTCCCCAGACAGACTTTTGTAGTACTTATTCCTATATGAAAAAATGCTAAAATATGCTACAAGGAGAAAAAAAAAGAAATAAAAAAAACTCAATGCTCCACCCCCAGACAAAATAAAGGCATAGCGTTTCTTAACTTACCCATAAGATGCGTTATGAAACACTGTCACACAGTTTGACCAGCAACTATATTTCCTACGGAAATACATTTAAAGCCAAAAATTACAGCACAATTCCAGAAACAAGATTACAGCATACATTACCTAGTAACTCTAAAGCACACCACTAAATTAAGCTGACATTTTCAGTTCAGGAAGCACTTTCAGTAGTAAATGCCACGTTATAAACTCTGGATGAGGCCGACAGCCATCAGCTGAAGACAGGAAAGCTGCTGTTCCTGGGCTACGGAGGCAGAGCTGCAGAGCACTGTGGGTGGACCAGGATTATCATGGTCTGTATGTGAAGCTTCTTTGAAAGCACAGCACAATACCTGTATAGCCAGGCTCCAGCTTCAGAGCCCCAGTACTGACATAGGGTACGGCTAAGAACTTAAGACACATACTGCCTGCTGTACCTCTCACACATTATTCTACACACCCTAAACACACTTGAAACCACTGCAGATCCCATGGCAGTTTAAATAACTGAGGTTCACATAAATTAATTATAAATAAAACAAATCTGACAGGCAACTTTAAAAATATAAAGACTACAATGTCTTTTTACAAAAGTGTCAAATTAATGTCAACACAGACACAGTGTTCATTTTGGACCCCACTAGGTGAATAATAAAATCCAAGTTTGCATTTAACAAACATGACAGAGTTGGGCGATATGGCAAAAAAAATATTCACAATATTTTTTCCTGTATTGACTGATATCGATAATTATCAATATTATAGTTTCACAATGCTATATGTAATAATGTAATAATCAAAACAAGAATAACCCTATTGAGAAATAGAATCGATAGATTGAAATAAACAATATTAGTAAACAAACATTTTACTGTCAACATACAAAATTCCTTTAAAATTAAAGGTTATTGATTTTCAAGTATTCAAAGAAACAGCTCAAATGAACAAAACCATATAACAATGTATCAATGTGCAAAACTGTATAATACTGCAAATACGTTTAAGAGCAAACATAAAATAAAGCAGAACAGAACTGACTGCAACAAGTACCTTCCTCTAATTTTGGTCTCTTAAAACCTTAAAAAATTTTAAAGGGTAGAAAAGTATTTAAACCAAACAAAAACACACTTATTCAAAGAAAAAAAAATGCCAAATCATGGCTAGATTTTTTTTGGCCAGCTCTGCAAAACGCCACCACGCGTCAGCATGTCACATGGTACAAAATTCTTGCTAGAGCAAGACGACTTGAGAAAGACCATGCAGTACAAACTGGAACCGCGTTCGTGACGACACAACTTTACTATTATTGGCTAAAGATTTTAGTCACACGCATGACGTTTGTATCCCAGGAAGTTCCAATGTGTTTTTCCTGAAAAGCAAGTAAACCTCTGCTCGATAGGCCATTGAGTTGACCGTCTCAGCGCATTCTCTAAAACGGAGCAAACTAAGTTGATTGAGTTTTATAGTCTGTGTGCATCATCGTGACCTTCCTCATTTTTTATCGATAAAAAAAGAGAGATTGTTTTATTGCCCAGCACTAACGACAATGGTAAGATTTTTTTTTTATTATACAGATATTCTTAACTAAATGCACCTTCAGGCATTACATACTTAAAAAAATAGAGTGATCATAGTGTACAGCTTCTGATATAGATGGTGGAGATGCTTAGACCTCCCAGGGCCTGGACGGCATTCAGATTCCCATCTTGAGAGCATCGGACATTTATTTATTCACTGTCACACACACACTACAGCTGACACTTACCGACTCTTTCCCCAGCCTTTTATTTAAGCCAAGTGTGCAAATGACAGACAACAATGCACAGCATAATACAATAATGTAGACATCTGAAGAGCAAACAACTTCTGCACTCTAGCCGCCACCAAGCTGCTTATCCATCCAGCAGGAGGAAATCCATGTAAACAAATGTAATGAAAGTGAATGCAGCCACAGGAATAATAAATTAGACTTAAGTATGTATACAGAAAAAGCATCGATGCACAATTATTAAAAAATAGATACAAAACGCCCACAGGTTAAGAACAATTCTTTGAAATTCTTTGAGTCGGCCTTCACAGACCACAAGTAAGTGGATATAGTCAAGTTTGTACAGGCCTCTGTGCTGTACAAAACTTGTAACTTCAGCAAGAACATGCACGCGAATTAGGGTGCAGTGTCCCCCCAACACCTACATTAAATGTCTTCTCTTAACTTTCAATAAACTTTCACTTAAACCTTCCAGTGAAAGTCAAGTGATACAGGAGTTCAGTGCTAGGATGAAATGCTGCCTTTAGCTTTCTGGGCAGAGGCTGCATTTGACTTGCCACCAGCGGTCGGTAAGACCACACAAAGCCATTATGCAAGAGCATCATAGAAACACATTTCCGGTGACTCCATCAGGGAGTAGACATTCATAAGAGCAAACAGCAAATTAATTTAACCACAAAAATAATCCTAAGCATTTCATTCCTACCTCCTTGACAGGGCTGGGATGAGTAGATCCTTCTCATATCAGAATAGCACTAGCAAAAAAATCTATTGAACAAACATTCAGTTCAAGGCACAAGACGGACACCATTTGAAATATGGAAAACGTCTTGACACTGAAGCACTAAAACAGCTCTGCAAAGAGTCTGATCTAAACTCATCCCCTTTACAAAATGTGAACACTAAAGAATCCAATAAACAGACTTGCATGACCCCATACGAGTGCTCATTGTAATACTCTGGCCAGTGCCAAGAGAATCACTAAAGCGGTGGACGTTACTGCCCTGCTGTTTCATGTGCCAGATAAGATGAGCCGACGTCCCCAGAGAATGGCAGAGTAGTCATTTTAGAAGATCTGCAGATAGACCTTGCAAACAGGCATCCTACAGATTCCATATTTCATGGGCTGTCAATGTCTTAATGGCTCAAAAACATCTTACCAAAGATTTTTTTTTCACTGCAGTAAAACTGCTAGTTAATTTTGAAAACTCAAAACCCTGTTAATTCTTATTTTCACAGGAACATTTTTTTCCAATTAAAAAAAACCAGCAATGTCTTTTGAGGTTATATGCAGGGGATGTAACATGAGCAGAATGGGAGAAAAATATTAATTTTCAGTATAAATCCCAGCTCAATGCACAGTTAACAGGTCTGACAGATGCATCAGTGGATGACAGTGGAACCTGTTACATTGAGATATTCTCCCCAAAGGGCATATCTTTATTTTGTTAACACATGCCCATTAAATAATATTTTCATAATTTGTGTCACGATTACTTCTGTCTCAATGAGCAGATGTCCTCGAAAGAAATGTTCAGATTAATGGCGGAGGAGGTGTAATTTTTGAGTAACCCTCCCCAAGACATTTGTGCCAGCAGCCTTATTTTACACATCACTCTTTTCTGCAGTGCCCCCCATTGCAGTTTAAGCCCTACGTTTAACTCCAGCTCCTGGCAGAGGACATGCAGCACTCATCCCTGGTATTTATCAATATCAGGGAGGGGGGACAGACCCCTGCAGAGGACACATCCTACCTTTTCATTGAATGTAAAGTAGATGAGATGTTCCCTATTCTTCTGGTTACAAATGAGGCATCGAGAGGGCCCCGACAGGTTAAAATATACAAAATGCAAAGCAAAAAGGGAGGGGGGGGGGGGGGTTTAGACACCACATTCAGGTATGCAGGTAGTGTGAAATAGGTCAGTGCCAAAAGTAATTAAATACAAAACCCTGCATGGAGACAGCCACAGTAATTTTAATTCTCTCTGCATTAAAAAGCATTGCATCTTGTCTTAGGTTATAAGTCAGATCTGGGTCTGTGATAAGGATTTCTAAACATACTCTGCAGGAAAAGCATTCAATCCTCCAAGGTCTCGTTAAGGATCACCAGATTAATGCTTCACGTCTTATCTCCAAACTCACGTCTCCATCTACTCTTGCGTTTTTGGTTGTTTGGTTAAATATCTAGGCCTGGCATTGCAAACGTTTGAGGAAAACATCAATTAGGCCTAAGGAAGAATAAACTTGTCTCGATACAAATGGACTGAAAACACTATAATAGTGGTTGTAGGTGATTTTATTCCTTTTTAAAATAGCACCAGGGACAGAATTGGTTACCTTTTAAATTTAAACACGATTAAACCAATGTGCCTTTAAATACAACTCCTGTAATTAAAAATTGGCAACACCGGATATAGAGAACCTGAGCTGCTTTACTTTCCAAAATTAAAAATTAACTTTATAAAATTAAGTTTAATATTTCATGACGGTGTAATTGGATTTCAAAAATCGCTACGTCCGTTCAAATTAACGTTAAGTTCTAAGAGGAAAATAGCAAAGACGGCTCGGTTTAATTTCCGCTCTATCTTGTACAAAAAGAGAGATTAAGATACTATCATAATCCAAAAGGTGGATTAAGGTCAGATTTGTTAGGTGTTTTCGTATCGCAGACAGACGGATCATAATTAAGTGAAAAATACCCAGACCACTGATCCGGCTCACATGCGCAACCCCAACTGCACCGGAACAATCGCTGAAGCTGAGGAGGGAGAAACATCCTAAAATGACTGTTTAACGGAGATGACAGGTTGCAATGTGATTATACTGACCGTCGGTCAGCCAGTTAAAAAGGGCGAATAAAACAGCACTATTTCAATACGTAACTGAGGCCCTGCAAAAAAAAAAAAACAAAAAATTTCATACGTTTTTCCCACCAACTTTCTCAGCCCTGGTACGTCGTTAGGCAAGTGCCTTACATACTCCTGTTATTGTGCATCTTGGTAAAACTATCAATACAAATAAAACATCCCATACAAACACCTTAATAATAAGTTGCAACTTCTTTCTAAAAAGGATATAATCCAATAAAACAAAATGGAACACTTCACATCGACTACATCTCAATATAACCGACAATTTCGCCTAAGGAAATCGCAAACCCGCAGCCGGACACATTTTACGTGACAATTACAAATTTAATTCGCTTAATTCTCAGCGGCATAACAACCGACAATAGTAGATAACTGCTTTACACTAGCAACACTACTCGACATTTTCCCTACATTTAGATATTTTTCGTCGTTTCCTTCGCAGCAAGTTAAGTAGAAGTGGCAAAACTACGTCAAATATCTCAACATAGAGCCAAAACGAAAACTTCTGTGCAAGCGCCCACTGACGAATAGAGTATGCAAGGATAAGGGGGCATTAAAAAGCCGCAAAGACCGGCCTGCTGCGAACTGAGAGCGCACAGCCTTTCATCCTCCCGAGGTTTCTGTGACCCAAGTCCCGCTTCCACGCTCTGCGAAGTCAGCCCGCCACCCCCTCAGACTTCCCCGAAATCCCCAGGCTCTTACAGCCATAAAAGCAGCAGCTACAGCCATGCACTTTCAAACACGTCTACTTTTCCCGATTTTTGGCAGCTCTGCGATTTAATAAAAGATCATGATAAATAACCAAAACTACCGATGAGAACAGGAACTGGAGCAGTACTTACAGGAAAAGAGGAAAACCAAAGCAAAAGCCACTTTGCTCCCGACGGGGTAGTTACGGGGGATCATGGTATGAGCCGGCGACGTGTCAGTCCCCGATTAGGAAAAAGACACGTTCCGTGCGGAGCGTTCCCGCGGATCCACACTGACTGCGCGCTGCCGCCACCCGCCGCCGAGCCGACACGGCACGGCACGGCACGGCACGGCGCGGGCACGCCCTCTACCGGCACAACTGTGCGATGGCCGTCCAACTTACGACGGCTACGCGTGTTGCGTCCAGTTATCACGACGTGCATCTCAGTGATGTTTATTCTCCATTTGTGCTGACAGACTTCGCTACTTACCTTTCGCTCACTTAAGCATTTGAGAAGAAATCTCAGAACATAAACCCTGGACCTTTCGGAAGCAAAAATCTTACAATGCGTTTCGGGCTTGTCACATAGCCTATCATACAACATTACGAAAATACCAGCTTCTGGAAAATTTTGGAGTCATTCACAGTTTTCTTTCGAACCACAGCCTTCATTTCCCCATACATCATAAACACTGCCAACTTAGACCACGGCTAGATTAACCCGTTTTCTGCCCAAAACACAACTCTGAAACGTTATGAATGACGCATGCGCAGTAGAACTGCGCAAATTTGGGCATCTTGTTGCCAAAGCAACAACGGAAAAAAACCAGCCGCACTGTACTCTCCCTGTTACTTTGTCACTGCTCAGAAAGAGCTAGAAATAAAGCAGCGGGCGCACATTAATGAGTATTCAAGAGACTTCTGCAAAGATCGGGAACATTCTAAGAAGTTCACATAAAACCCAAGCCTCTGATTGCAGAGTGCTGAAGGAATACCCTCATCCAAAGAAACTACACGTAGGCTACTATACACAGTGCATTCGTTGACAGTCCAGATTACTTGGATGGACTTAAAATATGGCAGTTGTTGGATTTGATATTGGATTTCAGAACAATTACGTCGCTGTAGCCAAAGGTGGAGGAATTGAAACGGTGGCAAATGAATTTACAGACAGATGCACGCCGTAAGTTATTACTTTTTGCTTTGTCATGGATGTCACTATTACATCTTTACTGTCATTTAATTTGTACATTATATCTTATACAATTAAATGAGTTATCAGTGTATTTTTTATCTATGGCATATTTCCTTTGTAACCAATAATAGGCCTACGTTTGACTGAAATTCTTGGGATTCCTGTGCGATACGTAGCCCATATACTATGAAGCCTATATATAAAGTAAACAGAGAATTATCAAATAATTGTGCACGGAATATAGCAAGCAAATAATATTGATATAAATGTAAATGTAGTAATATTAAAATATAATTACACAATATTCATCAGATTGACGTAAATGTCAATAAATAAAAGTGTAGCTTAATATTAGCGCTCATGCAGATTCATCCACAACATTTCCAATGGCCGCTTTTGAAATAATTATGGTTATTGAATATCGCATCATCTTCAGAAAGGTAAAGACCAAAAAGAAAGTCATGTCATTTTTATTTTCAATCAACCAAATGGGTCATTCCATGTCAAATCATCACACTTTCGACCTCATCGTCACGGATTTTAACAAAACGTGGCATGCTGATTTGGTAACATGAGTAACTCATGAAACTGAAATTGGGCGAGTCGGAGTTCAATACTGAGGGAGATTTAAACGAACAAAGTTTTAACGTTTTTTTTGGGGGGGTGGGGGGTGGGACTATGACTTTGACTGGCTGTGGCTATATATTACATATATAAGCTGCACAGAAGTGCTCCTCACATTGTTTTAAAGCTATTGTCCAGCTCTATTGATTGAACAAATAATATACCATCCCCATATGGATAATTACTATGTAATAACTGATTAAAATATTTAAAAATCAATACCAAAAAAAGAAATATAGGCCTATTTCAAAATTGATTAACTTTTTACTAAAACTAGCTCATAATGTCATTAACATCTCCAGATAATTTGGTCTTTGGGTTGTTGCTGAAATATGATTACTTATCTGAAATGTGTATCAAAACCACAACTCCTTACAATGCTGTTAGCATATTTTTATTTGTTCAAAAAATCTAAGAACTTCTAAGGCAAACTTAAAAATCACAGAGTGATCATTCTGCATGAAAATATAGGTCTAGTGGTAATCACAGCACAGCCATTTTCTTTAAATTATGTGCATAGTGATTTTTGTTAGAAGACGTCGTGCTTATAAAACAGAATTTTAGCAGTACAGAGTAGCGGCTTGGAAATGGCTTAGAAGTGAATGCTGGTGTAATTTGCCATTATTTCATACTCGTTCCATTGACAAGAGAATCAGAAACATGTAAATGAGAGCAGCTTTATTGGGAATTTGACTTTGTTACAGTTTTTCTCGACTGCTTATGCACATTTCACATCATATTTAACATTCAAGACTATAATAGCATTTCTAAAAAAAAAGTTCATGCATATAGCACAAAACTATGCTTTAGCTGCAAAAGCCTGTAACTTTCCCAAAACAGTTGCCATGTCTCAAAAGTAAATAATTCCACCAATGAATTATTCAGTGCCACCAAAATGAATTGTACAATCAGCATTGTTTTAACCATGAGAGTCAAAATGCTTAGATATTGTCAAGTATGCTCCTAAGCTCCAAAATTCTGAATGATAGTCAGTTCCCATTTTCTCATTGTCACTGATCGTTTTTCATTAGCAAAATGATATTTATTAATGTTAAAGACACCAGCTTCAACATTGCAGGGCTCTGTTTGTGAACATCACTTACAAGAGAAAGCCGCACTCGCATGCACTCGCGGTTCTGGACCTCGCTGTCATTGCTATTGTCATGAGAGAGAATACTCCCCAAGGTTTCCATCATGTTAAAGAGTACAGGTGCTAGTACTCACCCCTGCCGAACCCCTGTTCGCACAGGAAAAGGGGCAGACTCTTGTCCTCCTATTGTCTCCCTAGAGGTCATTCCATCATGAAACTGCTGCAGTATGTTGACAAATTTGTTGGGGCATCCAATCCGGAGCAGGAGCAGGCATACGCACATGGATAATGACACATAATGCAGGACAGGTGAGAATAATAACCAAATTAACCAATCAATGAAAACACAGGACAACACGCAACAGGTGGAAACTGAAACACTTAATTAACACAGAGACATAAACCAGACACAGGGATACATCACAAGGATAATTAAAACAAAACCAGAACAGTACACAAGCAAGGCAAACCTAGGAGAAGAACACAAAAATCAACACTCAAACATTTTTGGAACAAAAATCCAATAAATACAAATAAACAGATGAAGCTGGCTTCTAGCCAGGCTCAAACTCATGACCAGAGCTACAACATATAGTGACTTTTTGAGCAGGCTTTAGCTACTTTTCACTGGCAGTTTGATTTGGCGTGCTTCTTTATTCAAGAGACGGTCGATATAGTGACAGAACTTATCCGTAAAGCTTCTTTGCATTCCCCAGCGAATATCTTTGTGAATAGTACTGTTTTTCATCCATTCCATGATTTATTCAGTATTGTTCCCAAGGGATCAATAAAGTGTAATTTGATTTGATTCAAATTTATCTTAAATATTTGAGCATCCATTTTCAGATTTCACACACCAGTTGCACTCACATAATTAGAAACTTGATATATATCACCTTGCATTTTTTCCCCACTGAAAGCTTCTCATATTGGGGTGACCAGATAATCCATGCAATGGAGGACACTTGAGTTACGTCAGGTTTTATAAAATACTGTAAAACTGAAAGACTCCTGTATTTCAGTTCTCCTCATACTTTGACTGGTTTGTTTTCTTGAATGAAAGATTCATCCAGCTGTTTCAATATCAACATTAGTTACACATGCATGGTTATAAGAGACTGATCATTCAACACACCACAAGAACTGAATGCCGAAGTGAAATCCAGGTTCTTTTAATTGAAATGGTAGTTTATAAATCCTGCTCTAGCTTCTTCTCTGACACAGATCTGGTTACCCTGTTACATAATACAAGAGATGCCAAACACTTTGACAAGGAATAGCATGCAGGGCCATCCACAATATATATTTAGCTTTCAAAAGGGTATTACTTATTTTTGCTGTTGACATGACCTCTGACAATAATTAGGATAGTTCCGCTAAGTTGCAGGTGTGTCGTTTATTACAGAAATGTGTATTGGTGATGGCATCTGAGGGTTTATCACTGTGAATAAATATAATTGTCTAAATATTGTAGGATTCACTAATACCCTTGTCTGTCTACATTTAGGGTGTCAGACTCAGTAACTGAAAGCGCCACATTAAAACCCAAACTGCGGGCTGACCAAGGCATATTAATTAGTTAATAAGAGTATAACCCTAACTTTGTGGTTATTTGGTTGAAATCTTTATTATTTAATTAAATTCTACAAATCTACAAATGTGAACTCAGTAGTAAACAGTATTCCTTGAAAATCTCTTTACAACTGAACAGGACTACAGTACAAAAACCTTTCAAAATATAGAACTAACTAATGCATCCATTGGGCTGATGAACTATTATATACCTGCTTTTATCCGTCAGTCTCCCCTGGATCCTACTTTTAAATGAGAAATAGGATGAGTTCAGTCCCAGCAAATCAAAACAACCAGATTACAACTGCAATGTTTTTCTGAATGTTATTCTAATTCACTGCTGTAGAACTCGCTGGTGGGAGGAGGAGCAGGAAGAGGGAAGGTATAGTGCAGGTTGACAGGATGATCCCTGCTTCCGGGGTAGGGCTGTGATGGTGCACATATTCATTGTGTGCCATTCGGTTACAACGTTTTTGGCTCGGAAAGCCAGATGAATCAACACATTTCTTGACATGGGTACAACCTAAATTCACAAGTAGCTGTTAAACATGGAAACCGTTATGCTAATAGTGACTTTTAGCTGGGTACAGACAGTCATAATCAGCAGTTTGGGAACATTTGTTTGACAAGACCAGACTGTCTGTCAGCTCTGTTACGCCAAGCTCAGGTCAGTCTTTGTTGCTGGAAACACATCCAACATGCTAACTCATTTGAGACATCATCATTTGAGTGTGTGTATGACAGAGCAAGAAACCACCTTGCAAGTTAGTCTCCCCATGGCTTTTAAAGGTGTCTGCTAGGAAATTCAGACCAGGGTAAAAAGTAAGTACGGCTATAGGGTGGTCATTACTACAAATACGCTACCCTACCTGGTAGTTTAATTCATTATTATTGTTATTATGCAATCTTATGTTGGAATTTTAAAATTTATTTGACACATTTCTTTTTTACAAGAAATTTGTAAAAGCAATTAGTAAATGGAGAATTAAAAACAAGTAAGACAAAAAAGACTAAATAAAAATTACAAATAAAACAATAAAAATAAAAGATAAAGCATTAATATTGATTAGCAGTGCTAATCAAAGGCACTGTGGAATAGAAATGTTTTAAGCCTGGTTTTGAAGGTGGCAACATTTGTTACCTTTCTAACCTCCTTAGAGAGTCAGTTCAAGTTATGAATGGTAAAATTCACTGCCTGGCCAAAAAAAACGTCATTTGACTTTTTAGTTGGACCACCTCTAGCTTTAATTATGGTGCATATTTGTCATGCCATTGTTTCCACAGGCTTATGCAACATCTCCCCCTTTATTTTCATCCAGATGTGCATTCATTTCTCCCCGAGATCCTGTATTGACAAGTGATCTCACTCTATAAAGCCTCCTTTACCACATCCCAAAGACCTTCAATGAGGTTAAGGTCACAACTCTGTGATGACCAAGTCATATGTGAAAATGATTCCTCAAGCTCCCTGAACCACTCTTTGACAATTCAAACCCAATGAATCTTGGCATTCTTGGCCTGGAATATGCCCATGACAACAGGGAAGAAAAAATCCATTGATGATGGATGGAGGTGTAACCTGGTCATTCAGTAGATTCAGATACTCAGCTGACTTCACTTTATTGCTGCATAACGTTGCTGAGCTGTTATAATCATCCAGTCACTGGCTCATAAGTCTTTGCTGATATAAATTCAAATGGCGACTTTTTTTTTTAGCCAGGCAGTGCAGTTGAATGCCGTTTGGTCTTGCTCACTTACACCTGAAAACAAATGGAAATGTATATCCCACTGTAATACAACTGTTGTATGGTTTCCTTCTTGGCACCAGAGGGTACCCCTACCTGCATACTCTGAAGACCCCTTACCTGAAACACTTCAACCTAGCTTATAGCACGACCAGACCCAGGGTTAAGATGACTATAAGGATACTCAGGGCCTAGTTCCAGTGGTCTCAGAGTCACCCCAGTGAGCCATTACTGTGACATGTGTGGTACTGCTTAAGAGTCCCATCCTGCTGTACCACACATTGAGGCAAAGGATGAACAACCTCTCCACTTTGAAGACCACAGAGATGGCTTCTCTGGCGCACAACTGCAATGTGCATTTCCATGGTGAATCGTATTTTCAGCAATCTGCTGATGATGACTTCTTCTTGTTCCAGAAGACCATGCATGCTTCAGTTAACATTAACAGAGTCAGACTTAAGTAAACTCAGTCCCTGAAGATATAATCAGCATTTATTCAACATTCAAAACATTCAGTTTAAACCCTAGCCTGCTCTCTGGAATACCCCCTAAGTCTTTTTGAATGCATAAATAAGCAGCAATAAAACAGATTGGGCTGTCCCTCCTAAAGTCAGCGTAGAATATCAATGGATTTCTGTTGCAGCGAACTCTTCTCTCTTATCAAAATTGTACACAGACCTACATTCAACAATCTCAATAAGCAGAAATGCACGATATATCAGTTAGCATATCAGTATCGGCCGATACTGGTATTGATCCGATGCGTAAGTATTGCCCATATTTAAACTTTAACAATAAACGTTAGCCACACCAGAGTTAAATACATAACAACTAAAGTAATGGATATGATTACATTGGACAGTCAGTCATTTTCCTATGAGAAGATCCACACTGGTTCACAAAATAATAGTTTTAAAAGTGACTCTTCAAATGTCACATTCAGTTCAATATAAAAACATGAGATTCTTGTAACAATTATGCAATACATGCTATGGATGTTAACATGTTTATGTGCAGTTCATATTAAAATGTTAAACTTTATTGTTTCAAATTGCATGTACACTATGTATCGGAAAATTTGAATTCCATTTTAATTCTACTTCCTTAAATTCTAATTTGCATTGCATCCTATTTTGAAGCACAATTCAAATTCAGGAACTGAATTGAAATTTTAGGGCCATTCTCAATTCAGTTCTGAATGGTGCACAGCCCTGCCGCAAAGAGCCACAATTTACAGTAAGTCCCTTGTGAAAATACCAGATGATGGTGAAATGTCCATGGGACCATCTGCTAATGAGTTTGCTTAGAGAAAATCTGGCATCCTAAAGCTAAAACAAAACCAATTTTCTCCACACAACTTTTTAAAAGACATGATTCATATTTTCTGTTTAGTAGTGACCGAAGAGTATGGAGGTAGATGTATATAAGCCAACGTACCAAAGCCAGGCTAAATTATTCATTATCTATGGATTTCATTTTAGTTTTTTATTATGCATAAAATATTTATATTAATTCCCACAGGGCTGTTGTGTCTTTTGGCTCCAAAAACAGAAACATTGGAAATGAAGCAAAAAATCAGGTAATGATAAATCTATGCAGAAACTGCATATTCATCTTAAGTATTATTTTAACTGGGAAATTGTATAATTTATGCATGGTTTTATTGTAGAACTGGTGGAATTAGATCCAATTGATAATGAAAGTAATTCATTAAATGGAGTTCAACTTTTTTGTATTTACAGAGAAACAATGACTAGTCTTTTCCTGATAACTTTTAATAGCCCTGCCAAATTTATAATTAGCAGGATATGGTATGGTCATTTCTTAAAGATTCTTTTTTTTAAGCTGATTATGAATTCCAAGAACACTGTGTTCAACTTCAAGAGATTTCATGGCCGGTGTTTTGATGACATCATTGTGCAGAGTGAGAGGGCTAATGTGCCCTATGACTTGGTCCCAGTAAATGATGGCAGAGTTGGAGCCAAGGTGAGCATTTTTACTGGAGAGGCCTGTACCTCCAAGCACTGCAGCAGCATGATTCACTTCGGTTTGATTTCACTCCATTTTTGATTTGCAAATGTACAAGGAGATGCCCCATGACTTTATGTGGTGTTAACTGGATTTATGGACAGAAGAAACATTTGCATGTATGAATTACATAAGCCCTCCCTTCTAAATGGCCTTGCATTAAGATCCATAAAACTAGATGCTGCGTAAAATCATATCCAATAAGTATTTCCTAGCCTTGGCATTATATTGCATGTGTTGGAGTATAATTTTGATACTGGTTGATACTGGTCGTCATTGTTAGCCTTCATTATTTTTTCCTGGGGAAACTTAGAGAGGTGGGAAGCGGCAGTATGGCTTTCTATATTTTGAATGTCTTGTTTTCGTTTTAGGTCATGTATCTGGACAAGGAACACCAGTTCAGTATAGAGCAGCTTACTGCCATGCTCCTGACAAAGCTGAAAGATACAGCTGAGGCTAATATACAGAAGAAAGTGCTAGACTGTGTCATATCTGTGAGTGTTCTGGAATCTTCTATGGAACAAATGCATGACAGATGCATTTATTACACTTCACTTACTCATTCAGCTATTAGAATGGAAATGGATCAATGAATACAATTAAACAAATTTGATTTCCAAAGATATTTAAAAATTATGTCCAAATTATTATTTTAATATCCATGGAAACAATGGCTAAATCTGAATTACAAATTTCTGGATGGATTATGAATATCTTTTTTAACATTCACATTATTTGTGATGCAAAGGTTCCTACCTTCTTCACTGATGCAGAACGGAGATGTGTGCTGGATGCTGTCCAGATTGCTGGATTAAATTGCCCGAGGCTTATGAATGATACCACAGCAGGTATTATACTCACAAGTTTTGCTTGTGTGATTGTAACAATAGTGACTTTGAAGTCACACATTTTTCCTCTTCTCCTTCTCCTGATCAGTTGCCTTAAATTATGGAATATACAAGGAGGACCTTCCATCCCTAGATGAAAAACCAAAAATTGTGATTTTTGTCGATATGGGCCACTCAGCCTTTCAAGTGTCTGCCTGTGCATTTAAAAAAGGACAGCTAAAGGTAAACAGTGGACAAATAAGTGTTCATCTGAAGGATTTCGAACGAAACAGCTACTAAATCTGTCTTTGTCCTTGCCAGGTTCTAGCAACAGCATTCGATCCTCATTTAGGTGGTAGGGACTTTGATCAGAGGCTGGTGAAGTACTTCTGCACAGAGATTAATGCTAAGTACAAACTGGATTTGAAGTCACGGGTTCGAGCTCTGCTACGTCTCCAGCAGGAATGTGAGAAGCTGAAGAAGCTGATGAGTAGCAGCTCGATGGACATTCCCCTTAATATTGAGTGTTTAATTGATGAGAAAGATGTCTCAGGAAAGATGAACCGGTATGAGCAACTCCATGTTCTCTAGCTAAGGAACATATGATGAAGATGTACTGAGACACAGGCTTTACATGCACATCATTAAAATGATCACACGCATCTAACTATGCAGCCAAATCAAAAAGAAACATCAACATTCAGCTATAAGACCAATCATAAAAAATATCATAATATGATGGCGTGGAAAAAAATACATCAATACTAAAAATATATAAATTCCTACCATGGATTTACTTCGATAATTGGACTTAGACGTAGTATATATAACCAAAAAGTGTTAACTAACTACATTTGCTAATGTTGAATAGAATGGTTGAACAGAATGTTGAATAGAAAATCTACATTGCTCCTAGCAGCAGTACTACAGAAGATTACCATTACGAAAACATTACACATTTTCACGCTCACACACCTTCTCCAGTTAGTTTTCATGAACCATTTTGGTACGTATCAAATTATTTGTATCAAAAGATGTCTTAAAACCTTTCTGGGCCAGCATGACAAGCATTTTTGTCTGCATTCCCATAGAAGCCATTTCGGGGAGTTGTGCGCGGACTTGATCGAGCGTGTTACGGTTCCTCTGGTGACAGTGATGGAGCAGGCTCAGTTGCAAGTCCAGAACGTGAGCGCTGTAGAGATTGTGGGGGGAGGCACCCGCATCCCTGCTGTCCGGGCGAAGATCGCCAAGTTCTTTGGGAAGGACGTAAGCACTACGTTAAACGCGGATGAGGCAGTGGCTAGGGGCTGCGCTCTGCAAGTAAGCTCTACTACAGTCACAATGTATGTTCTTAAAAAGATCAAGTCTATAATATAAGAAGGAATGGACACTGATCACATGTTGGCCATTCTGTGTCTTTGTACCTCATCCAGTGTGCCATGCTTTCACCTGCATTTAAAGTCCGTGAGTTTTCCATCACAGACGTCACCCCGTTCCCAGTATCCCTCTCCTGGTCTACTGAGGGAGATGAGTTAAAAGGGTAAGATCAAAAGTTGCAGTTCTGGCTAACCTAAATACATGGTTGATTGTTTAATGTCACTTGCCAAGCTGCACATTTTTAACTGTACTGTCTTCGGTCCCCATCTAGATGTCATGAAGTCTTTGGGAAAAATCATGCGTTTCCATTCTCCAAAATGATCACATTCTATAGGAAAAATCCTTTTGTTCTTGAAGTGTCTTATTCAGACCCATCATCATTACCATACCCTGAGTCAAAGATTGGTAAGTATCACACATAGTTTCTGTTTTCAGCTGTAGTCAGAATATTTTCTCAGGAAATGTATACTCTGTTCATTAGCTCTAAATGGGATTCCCCTCCTACTCAGGTGAATTTGCAGTTCTAAGCGTATCTACTCAGGATGATGGAGAGCGATCAAAAGTGAAGGTGAAGGTGCAAATTAATGCCAATGGGATTGTTAGTGTGTCCTCAGCTGCCCTAGTGCAGAAAGTGAAAGAGGAAGACTACAAGGCTTGCAGGGCAGAAAGCTTGGAGGAAGAGGCCATCACGCAAGCAACTGATGAACTTGATGCTCAGGTACCTGGAGACTCGTAGAGGAATGAACCTGTCCAGTCTGTCTGCCACTTATTAACTTTTCAATATATTCTCATTAGATGCAACACTTATAAGCTGTCTTCAAGTACTGAATCCCCCTTAAAATGATCACATTTGCCTGGATTACGAATGACACATACACATATTCTTCCTGTATGTATTTTTATTGCAAACTCATGGTATCCCACAATAAATTTTCAGTCAAAATCAATTATTTCTTAGCAAATCTTTCAAAGAAAATCAATAACTGAAAAATGCTCTTTGCATAAGTGCTCCGGAAGCCCCAAATGAAACAGGAAAAAGACAGAGATGCAAAACGTTGCCTTACCACGGACACGATTCACAATTCAGGCAAATCTATTCATGTAAGGGGGCTTCAATACTTTTGCAATGTACTGTGATGCACAAGCCACTTTTCAAATAAATCCAGTTTGTTTCTAGAAAGTAAGTAAGCACTATGCCTGTAAATACATTTTGGAGAATGTTGGACAGCACGTTACATTTAATAATGACTAACTGGGCAAAACAGCAGCCTAGGATCTGAACTAGGAGGAACTGTGCAACGTTTGTATGGTATATTTCTTTATTTGGTATATTTCTTGTATTAGAAAAAAATAGATGAAAACAGGGCCGTTAAAGAAAAGGGGGCTGATTGTAAAGTCCTCTTGCCTGGAACTGTGCTTCCAGGACAAGACACAGGAGAAAGGTGACTCTATAGAAAAACAATTGGAGCAAGAGTCTCCCTCCGCGGAGAAGGGTGAGAGCCAAGCCAGTCCTCAAAGTGTAAGTGAACGAGTTGGCCGTGAATATTTAAAGAGGAACATTTTCGGTGGTTGCTGAAAGATCACAGACCATTGCAGACAATGTGGAAGCTAAAAACAATACTGAAAATGATTTGCATCACATAAAATGATAGAATATATACATATTAGTGATACATAATATTTGTTAGTCTAAGTGAAACCATACCTTAAGACTTGACTTGGGTATGCTGTGCATCTTTGTCCTGGCAAGCAGCATCACCCACGTGATAGCCGTCTCTGACTGTGGAATCTCATGTTTCGTGCAGTAACTTTTTATCTTTTAGGTGCCATTAATTTTGCATTTAAATTTCCAAAACATAGTGCTCCCAGTGTGTGCAGTAGTAAATTTATACACAACGAGGCATAATTTAGATGGTCTGTATAGTATATAAAAAGATCTAAATAGGAAATGACAAAGCAATTTGAAATGCAGGACAGTACTGTTTCTTTCGAAAATGGAAATAAATAGACATATATTATCATTCAGCTTAACAGACTAGTAGAGGTTAAGGGTGGCCAAGGATTATTTGTGAATTGTCACATTATCACACCTTCCTCCCCTAACCCTCACGGGTTACTCTGTACTGCTATACTGCTATACTAAACCCCTCCGATTACTCCTGATTATTAAGTGGCTGCAATTATTTCTTGTTTTCACTCACCCAGCAGTCTAGCTAATGCCCCTTGTTTTTGTCCTCCTGAGTAAAATATTAAGACAGGCAATCTGTTTTCTCTTCTGAGCAGCTTAATGGAGAGTGGAAAGCTCACCAGCCCCCCGACGCCAAAAAGCTGAAGATGAAAACCATGCATGTTGGTCTACCTGTCACAGCGAAACTGATTCAACAGCTGGGAAAGGAATATTTGAACACTTATGCACAGATGGAGGTATTGTTACTATGTTTCGGTATAAAAGAAAATGAATGCTGTCTGAGCTGAAGGGTGGGTGTGTCATGGACCCTAATATAGTCAGTCAGCTCCTGTGATCTTTTAGATGAGAGCAACAAGGGAAAATGCCTTATATATAAAAGTACTGTGACAAAGTGTACGGCAGTCACAGAAAATGTTTATAGCTATTTGATGCTGTGGTCCTGTTGGCTTCATCGAGCTGTGACCACCTCCATACACGGGACTGATGGATGAGGATCAGCACCTCTAAGTCTGAGGCCATGGTTCTCCACCAGAAAAGGGTGGATTGCCCTATCTTGGTTGGGGATGAGTTACTTTGGTTTGAGGGAGTTGAGTTGGAAGGCAAAGCTATCAATTTACCAGTCAATCTATGTTTGTACCTTCACCTATCATCACAGGTTCCAGGTAGCAACTGAAAGAATGAGATACAAGTGGTGCAAATGAGCTTCCATCGTAGGGTATCTTGGCTACTCAGGCTTAGAGACAGGATGAAGAGCTCTGCTCTTATGCATCAAAAAGACCCAGTTTAGATGATTCAGGCATCTATGTAGGATGCCTCCTGGACACCTCCCTGGGGAGGTGCTTCGAGCATGTCCAACCAGGAGGGGAACCCAGGGCAGATGTAGGACACACTGGAGTTATATTTCTTGGCTGACCTGGGAGCACCTTGGTATTCCCCCAGTGCATCGGGAGGAAGGTCTGCACATCTCTGCTCAAACTGCTGCCCCTGCAACCCGGACTCAGATAAGCTGCAGACAATTGATGGATAAACATTGAGATATTCAGCAGATGCTTTTATCCAAAGCAATATACAGTTGAGGAAACTTTTCTGAGGTCATAGCACAGGGTCAACTAGAGTCCTTGGAGTGATTGGCGTTATAGGCCTTGCTCAAATGTACAGTGGTGATACAATTAATCTGCTAGCCGTGGCATTTGAACCCACAATCTCTCAGATTTGGACACAGATCCGTAACTGACCGAAAGGGTTTGCAAACTATGACAATGAATATCAATGTTCCGTCCGCCCCCCTCAGGGTGAAATGATACTGCAAGATCAGCATGAGAAGGAGAGGAACAATGCTAAAAATGCAGTAGAAGAACACGTATACTATTACAGGCACAAGCTGGAGGGACCTTTCCGGAAGTTTCTCAGTGCAGTGGTAACATACCTCCTTCTTAAGATACCACAATGGGGTACTGGCCCATAAAAAGATGACATCATAAATGCAAAAATAAAAACATAAATATGTTTTCTTAGTAGGCATTAAAATATTTCTATTTTTAAGTATCAATATATACAATGATTGCATTTATGTGTTATGAACTGGCTCACTGAGCTCAGGGGTTTACTGCGTTTCTGCAGGGAATGGCATTACAGAAATATAATTCTTTAAGTGGATTTTAATCTGAATACGAATCATTCATCAGATTTTAAAGCAGAATTTCTTCCTGTGTTGTTTGTGAACGGCAATAAATGAAAGGTTTTTAAATGCACTTACATTTGCTAATGCACAATGCACAACCGTGGTACTGTTCTCCCTAATACTCTCTAATCTCTAATACGACATAAACAGTTTGCTTTTTTCTTTTTTTACCTGAATTGCATAGTATGGTGCCATTTCATTTATTTATGTATCTTTGGGACCTGAAGATGAGTGAATGTATGGCACTAATGGCACCTGTTTTTCAGGATCAAGACAAATTTTGTCAGCTGCTGACTCTGACAGAGGACTGGCTCTACGATGAAGGAGAGGATCAGGAAAAACAGGTGTACATGGACAAGCTAGCAGAAATACAAGTAAGCCTTCCATTATTCATTAGCATGGACACACCCATTAACCGTCAATAATGTAAATGCTGCCTAGCGCCCGATCCTTATTTCAGCGGCTGGATAATAAGACTGCAGTTAAAGCTGAGCAATGTAATATTACACATTGATTCTGCTTGACACCAACATATATTATTTGACTGGTTCAGTGGTCTCTGTATTAGGCATGCCCTGGCTGTTTGCCATGTCTTAACTCCATCTGCAGCAGTGAGTGCCTAGTTCAGTCTGCTGGTGCGGACAGCCAGCCAGCACTGCTTCACATACATGGGTTTAGCCCTGTGGTTAAACGCCCAATTGTTTGCTCTGCAGAAACTAGGCACGTCTGTTCAGGAAAGATACGAGGAAGCAGAGCAGAGACCTAAGCTGTTTGAAGAGCTCACGTCCAAAACCCAGTCTTATGTGAAGATTATAGAGGACTACAGGAATGGGGTAAATAAATTTGGTTTTCCTTATCTATCCTATTTTTTCCTCTCTGTATTAAATATATCTCACTGATTTCGCACCGTAAATGACATTAAAGAAGATGCTTCTGCCATCACATTAGCATTTGATATGGAGGTCATGTTTAATTGAAGGTTTCTATATTAATCCCACAGTAGACATTATACAGCTATCAAAGCCATTACTGTGGGTTTCCAGAACTGTGCAAACTTTGGGTTTCTTAGAATAGATTATGATTGGCTAATTAGCTATTTGTGATTGTTATTGTTGTTGTTGTTATTATTATTATTATTATTATTATTTATTCTCATACCTATAGGACTCATTCACAAATTCACTTATATCCTCTGGTAAAGGCATAGTTGTGAATACAAAAAGTAGTACTGGGCAAATTTTTAAAAGAGTTTATACAATCAGCTAATGCTAAAATACCAGGTGGGCTGCAGACTATTGGGCCCCAGTGAGAGCTTCTTCATATCATATGATTTGAATATGCAAAGTTAATTACGTTTTTTTCCATTTAAACGTCACTTAACAGAAATTCAAGTTAGTACTTTTAATACATTTTCACTAGACCTGACGATTCCATTTCACGTCTGGTTGACTAGGATGAAAACTACACCCACATTGATGCACAAGACATGGAAAAAGTAAGCAAGTGTGTGAAGGAAACGCAGGAGTGGCTGGCCAACATGAAAAACACACAGGACAAACTCAGCCATGACCAGGACCCTGTGGTGCGTAGCTCTGAGATCCATGCAAAGCTTCAGGTGAGGACAGGCACCAACGGTGGACTTACTGAAATTGGTGACATAATGAAGATTGCATTAAAAAGCAGAAAGACCCAACTGTCTTAATATTATGGTAATTTCTCCAACCAGGAGCTAGAGAGTGCATGTGAGCCAGTGGTGTCCAAGCCAAAGCCCAGGATGGAATCTCCAATGGATGAGAGTAAGCAGATGAAACCAGAAGAGGATTCTCCAGCACAGACCACATGGGAAAACGGGACATTCAGCACGGAGGTGGAGGATGTGACATTGAAACAGGAGGGACTGCAGAAAATAGAGAAGCGTAACCTCAGTATGGAATTAGACTGAACCTTCAGATGCCATGTCACATTACATCATATAAAGCAAAGAGAAATGCCAGTTTGTGTCTGTGCTGTATGGCAGGTTATATCAGAAAATTGAGTTTCTTCTGAGTGTCACTACAAAGTAATAAAGCACTTTTTTGTTCATTCTGGGTTTATGGAAATTTCCCTTTCTGTTACGTGTTAGCCTTGTGATGTTCCTTTTTTGTGTGTCGGAATCATATTTGTTTTTCCAATCATGTTCTGAAAAATAATGCTGAATTATAGTCTCTCCTATATCTCTTAGGAAAAAAACCAGCACAGTGATGTTGTACATCGCTTGTTGTACTGGAATAAAGTATTTATTACACTCAAAGAAGAAAGAGATTTACTTTACAAGCTTCCCATGAGGGCTTCACCCGCTTTTCAGTTTCACTGTTGAACTGATGCTGATTCACGAAATAAATAGGAATAAAATTGCATAGAATTTAGAAACCAGACAGCTTCTAAGGTCAATGAATCAACTGCCTGTACTTAGATTAAGAAATCAAGATTCACAGGCTGAAATCTCCATAAAGTTGGATGATAAAGGTTTGATTCCAGCATGAAGATCAGGACGAGATGGTTGAAGTGTCAACAATGTCAAAATACTTCAGAGAGTGGTAAACTTTGTCCCCCCCGTTGTTGAGTAGCTTGTTCGTGTGCTTGAATACTTCATAGCGGAGCCTAAAATGTAAACAAGAGTGAAGACAATTGGCTGACTGGCACTATTTGGCGATTCATCATGAGAAGATGACTTCTTTAACTCATTTATAGGATGATGTGGAATTTAGATTTACCGCTTCCCAGGCTCGTTCGGGTAGCAGGCATTGCTGACAGCATTCTCAATGTCACTGTCGGAGATGCTGAGCGATGGCAATGGAGGCTTGCTGTGTGAGTCAGGCTGAAATTGCATTTTGAGTGGGGGAGTTACACTCAACAGTACAAGAGACAGGCAAAACTGAAACAGATTATAAGATAATGAAGGAATAAACATGAGAATGCAGGTCCAGAACGAGGCACCAACATTTCTGTCATCTGCTTTGCTGGGTTCCTTTTTAGTGTCCAGGCTGTTTCCCACTGAGACTTGGTGCCCACTCTCCAATGGCAGGGAAGCCGGCATACTCAAGGGGTCAATGAGGACCTCGTGCGGGGCCATGGGATGCTTCCAGGAGGATGGAGTGAGGATGCTCCAGCGATCAGCCTGCCCAAATGTCCCTATGGGAGATTGAATCTTACCCAGAAAATCTATTATTTCACAATTTGGAGTTTCCAACTCGTGTACAAAAAAGAGGACATCCAATTAGGGTAAGTGGGTTTATGGGTAATAAAATGAGCAAATAAATTCCAGAGTTCTTGGGGTACTAGATAGTAAGCATTCTCATTAAAATGATGAATGGTGGCATAAATACAATTTCATAAAAACTCACTTTTGCATAAGCATATTACACATATAGTTTAAGTGTAGCATGTAAATTAGAAAATCATTACAGTTCAATCACTGTTTGTTACTCACAAGAGAGGTGAACGAGGCGATTATTGGAAAGGCTTGATGGTATTAGTTTATATGTGAGGTTGTTTATTAATATTTTTTTCTATGCCAAATATTATGGTTAATATTTTGGGTTTCCATTAATCATAAAGGTGCCAGAATTTAAAAGTTGATTAACAGCCATAACTTTAGTTGGCAGCTCTTAAGTGTGTTTTTCAGCAACAATAATAACTTCACTTAGGAAAGACTGTACTATACTGTATAAATGATTCATGGTGACCTAAGATTTGACCTAAGATCATAAGATAATAGTATTTAAAATCTATCAGGCATGTATTGTATCCCACAGTCACTTATAAATGTATAATGTTTGTCCACGGACTGTCATCTTTTAACCAATAGTTATGATATTTGCCGCCTGAAGTGAACTGAAACTGCACAGGAAGCAGAATAAATGTTTGAGAAAAAAAATGACTAGTTACCATAACAGCTTCAGCTAATCTCCCATGATGAGAAATTTCAAATTGTCCACTGGCTTTTCCAGGGCCAGTCTTTTGGAGGTCTTACCTGCCACACACTGCCTGCCATCCCAAAATTACATAATTCTCCATGGGTGCAAGGAATACGCATTCAGATGTGTGAAACAGCTTCATTTTGTAATTAAATCCACAATATTATGACCAGGACCCTGGCTGAAAAGATCCCCATTAGAGGTAGAGGTTTTATAGCCTACATTGCACTGGTGAAGAAATTTCTGTATGCTGAGTCGATGCCTATTACGTCACTGTAACTCACCCTTTGTAGTATATGCAGAAACAGGGAAATTAACTACTTTAGTACATTGTGATCTGTTCTTAGTGATATATGTCCCAGGAATCTAAATGAATCATCATAAAAATTATTGATAAACACACGTCCAATGGGGGGCAACTTTTTACTTAGGAATGCAGGACATAATATATGAAAGGTGCAGGAACCCTATTATTTATCTGTTTAACCATTTCATTTTCAGGCTAATCAAGGCCAGCACGGCCCAGCTCAGTGCGCCAGTGCATACCTATGAATTCCCCGTGTATGCTCCAGAGGCGTACGGTGCAGTCCACGGAGGATGTGAGCAGCACTTCCTCAGCGGTGATCACCTGCAAGCTTCACGGGAGACAGAGAGAGTCCTGACTCAGCCCCCGCTAACAGCATCTGGAAATCATTAGGAAATCATGCAAAAGAAGGGGCTAGACTGCTCATCGGCATCCCAGAGAGTATGTCACAGCTCATTAAGGGGTCAGACACCAAACACCCAAAGCCCATTACTGTACCACCTCTATAAAATTTCCATTATAATGATTACAACAAAGATTTTTGAGGGTTTTGGAAGAAAAACCCTCAAAAATGTTTCTGGCAAGCCTAGAAAAGCAGCGCACCCGTGAACAAAATCGGGTATTTACCCCGTGATCCTGCCAACATGCCCACGCCAATAGTTGACAGCTAAATGGGAAAGACGGACATATTTTGTTACAGCACATCATGGCGCCTTTAAACAATGATCTTCTGCAACCCGGGGGCAAGTTCAAGGTCGGCAGGGGAAAGACTTTCTTACTCCTTGGTGGCGTCTGCTGCTGATCTGGCACAAGTGCATATGCATCAATCTCAAAAACAGAGATGTAGCCAACTTCATCAGCTACATACAGCCAGTTCTCCTGCTTTGAAAGAGCCATTTTGGTAATCTTGCGTTTCAGCCTGGACTGAAAAAAAAAACAAATTGCTATGAGCAGTCATCTGTCATGACTTTTCTGTGAAGCAGCTAACCACTGAGGAATCTCCTTCCTATTATGCGCTCAGAAGTTTAGCCCCCTGAGGGTCAGTAACGTACCGCTTCAAAACTTGCCAAGAGCTGCCCACCATTCAAAACATTCCAGAAATGGATGTAGCCTTTTATTTGTTGCAAATGGAACAAAACTGGGTTAGTTTTTGGTAACTTTTCTTTTGTGATGAATAAGTAGAAATGAGTTCTGTCACACGTGAATGTGCCGTGTTGGCTGCAAATATGGTCGCTACGACACCACAAACCTCGGGCTCCTGATGATACCATGCAGGCAGAAGCCATGTGACCTGTGTTCCGGAGCTGGGTCCTCAGGAAAAGAATGCTCAAAACACTGACGTCAACATCTAACGTTATGGAGAAAGACAACAATATCCAGCAAACAATATATTATTTTGCTAGGGAGAATATTGTGATGCAATAGAGTCCAGGAAAAGTAGGTAGAAGATGGAAGAATGGATAGATGAACTGAAATGTGAAATTGTATATTGTGAAAGGTATATCCCCAAATGATTAAAGCTTCTAGTAGATTTTCCCCTCCATCCATCCATCCATCCATCCATCCATCCATCCAATTTCTGTACTCATGCTATTCAAGGCTGCAGAGGATTCGGAACCTATCCCAGAATTTACGGGTGCAAGGCAGGGAACAACCCATGATGGGGAGGGAGGTTCTGTTCTATTATTTAAAAAATATTAAACCATTTTTTAAATAAAATATCATATACTGTGCATTGGTGAGAGATTCATTTTCCTCAAACTATTTTTTGCTGTGAGACAAGCAGCACATTTTTGTCTTGCTGCAGTGGACTTTCAGAGCCCACTCACATGGGAAGATTGAGAGGGATTTAAAATGTTAAGCTGCTTTCTCTTGGTTTACGATGCAGCCAAAAGATATTAAGAACTTGTGGATTTACTGAGCCCATGAAAACAGCCTGCTCAATGCACACCACACGAATAATATTCATACTGCTGCAAAGACAATACAACCAAGCACCGCTGGTCAGCCCCAGTCATTTCTCGCTAAATAATTGACAGGTTAGTCCTTTTTATAATGACAGGTACCATGGAATTCAGTGATGTTTAATTTAAAAGCTGATTTACATGCCTTTTACTTAAACCTATAACCTCTACTGTGAACACACACACAGACATACACACAGACACACACACACACAGACATACACACATTATAAAAGAAAAAAAGCTCTTTCTACTGACATGAATGTGCATTGTACACACAGCCTGGAGGGTTAGGTGTGAGGATGTGGCACTGCAGGTGTCCAGAGACCATGTTCCACAGGAGGACCTCGCCATCATGGCTGCCAGTGGCCAGCAGTGTGGGGGGACACAGCGCCATGCACAGGATGTCATCTTTGTGGCCGCTCCTCTGAGGATACCGAAAACGAGGAAAGGTGTGAGACCAAGGTGCCAAACACCCGCATGAGACTGGTTTTCAGTGTGAAACAGAATTAAGTCCTTTGTCCATATTAGCAGTACAAATGAAAAGTGCAGCACCACCTCTCTGCCAAATTGTAATGCCATTTTGGGCTCCTTCTTTGGGAATTCCGGAGGGAAGAGTTTGACATTCTCACCAGGTCATCCGGCCATGGAGGCAGGGGTTTCTGGATGTGGAAGATGTCCTCCGGAGAATCCTTTCCAGTACAGCCGCATTTGTTGAGAAGAAAAGAGTGACTTCATAGGAATGGAATTAATTCTTAATTCATGCATTTGTCATTTAAACATATAATGCTAAATTTCTTTATTTACCAGTGAATAAGGTGAATACTGGTGCAGATTATTCACATGACATACTTATCTATTATTGCTGAAATATAATAAATTCAGTAATTGTGCACTGCCTATTCTATAGCTCTGATATTTTCCCTGTGCATTGTTGTTAATCCATTCTTTTTATATACTGAATAGGATGAAAGCTGTGATTTCCAGTGAATTGTCAAAAATTTATAGGATGAAATTTAAACCAACAAAAGTGCCCTTATGTGGAGCGTTAATGCAGAGCCCAGCTTCCTGGATGACAGGCAAGCAAGTACAGACAGCTTGGAACGAGGGTCCTCCCTGCTCACTGCGCAAGGGTGACCAAGATATGAAGAAACTCCCCCTGAAATATGAGTCATGACAGTTAAATATTATGGCTTTCCAGCCTCTTAATGACCATGGGAATGAAGTGCGGCTTTCCTCCACACAATAACACGTTAAAATTACTACATGTAGCATGTAGAAAGTCGTTTGTATTTCACGTCACGTTAAAAATATACTGCATTGTGTTTAATTCTCTCTCATGTGAGGAAGATTATTTTTAAAAAATCAGACCTCTTACAAAGAATATCAGCCAAAAATTACAAGGACATAAAAGGTATGGGAACCTGGGAAGCGTCTGAGGGACTGGCCACATTTCCTTCCAGCAGTGGAGGGTGAATGATTTGAATAGGGGTCTGACATTTTTTTCATTACTACTGTATTTCCATTGTCTTTTATTTATGTCACCCATAAAAGTCATCCTCAGAGACATTCCCTAACAAGAATTTGAATACTCTACCGATTTTCTATTAACATAAGTGGGGGGTGGAAAATCCAGGTTCAGAAAGTACAAATCCAGACCATGATTCTGTTTTAGCCACCCGGTTAAGTATATAAAGTCACATTCACAGGTACTCAGCAGGTAGGTTGAAACTAAATTTTGGTCTGGACTTTCTGGACTTGAAATTTCCACCTCGTTAAACAATGGCACAAAAATTAAAAAGTACCATTGGGAAAGAAAAAATAACGAAAGGAATTCTTGGAATATTAGCTTGGACAGGTTCCCTGTGTCACTGTTCTAATAAAACACCGGCAATGAGGAAAAGAAGCCTAACATCCGAGGGAACTTCATCGATTTCAGCAGCTCTCAGAAATACACTCACGGGGTAAACATGGATCCTCCTGTCCCAGCCCACAGACATCACATACCTGCCAAGAGGAGAGAAAGATACAGCCATCCAGACGAAGGTCAGCCACCTGCCTCACATGCACAGTCCACAAATTTCACATTCAGCGCCCGACACTTACGACTTCCTGTTTACTGTGAGGTAGGCGCAGTCACAGATTTTGTGACTTTCTCCTTCTACAGGGGAGAAAATTATTACAGACAGACAGACAGATAGACAGACAGATAGATATTATTATTAGATTTTATGTCTTTTGTACAGTACTTTGAATTAACAATTGTTATTTATAAATATGCTATATAAATAATCTTGACTTGACTTGATACATACATACATACATACATACATAC
>JAODUD010000036.1:14955997-14978175 GCA_026784285.1 Stomatorhinus walkeri
GAGGAGAGACACATGGTAGGCTAATATAGGCTGGTAGTCTATAGGCAAGTTTTAAAACTCAAAAATATAATAATATATAAAATATATAAATTAAAATAGAATCTACAAATTTTCATCGCAGCACTTTACTTAAGGCTATGTTTTTAGTCATTTATAAATGCACTAATAAGAAGTAATAATGCATTCATAAAGCATTATAAACATAGCTATACATATTTATAAAAAGGCATACATTACAGGTATGTTTATTGCACCCATTATAATACACTATAGTGCATAATAGATGAGAGCTTCATAGAGCATTCATAATGCATAATACACATGGCAATAATGTGTTATGCCTTTTGGTAAATATCCATAGCTGTGTTTATAATGTTTTATGAATGCATAAGTTATTTGTTATAAATGTGTTTAGAAATTATTAAAAACATGGCCTTAAGTGAAGCATTACGATTTTCATTTCTGCTCATTTTTATTTTGTCAGCTACTTTTTTAGTTCGTTGTTTTAAATTCAGTTCAGTTTTTGTGTCTCACACTTTAATTGTTTAATTTTTTATTCTGTACTCGTTATCTTTTGACCAGCCCTGCAAGAAAAAATGGCATAAATCAGGGTTAAAAAGTCTTTCCGATCTGCCCTTGCTGAACAAAATGGGAAACTAGTCTAGGCCATCAGGTATAGCCAGGCCACTGGTAAATACATTACACTAAGCAGGGGACTGGAGGCCCACCGCATCTTAAGGCACAGCCGGGAGAGGGAGTCCGTGGCGACATAGAGAGCTCTAATAGAGGAGGAGTACAGGCAGGCCGTCAATTCCCCACAGAGCAGGCTGGCTTTGGGGTGAGCCTGGAATAGACATGATTGGTCTTGGATGTCCCAGATCTAAAAAGAAATACATGTTTGATAACAATAACAATTCAACTAATTGGCTAACAAATTATTACATTGCTTTATTCCCCAAAGCAACTGACTGGTTTAACCAGTTTATGCAACTCAGTGTTATACTGGAGGACTTCAGGATGAGTCCCTTATTCTGACCCTTGTCCCTAAGCCAGTGCTTCTCAAACTAGTCCTCAGGGACCCCCAGACAGTCCACGTTTTTACTCTCTCCTATTTGGGAGTAGTGATTTAATCAACACCATCTAAACCAAGACCAAGTCATTATAAAGACCAGACTGTATTGAGACTGAGACAAGACCAAGACCAAGGCAGGACTACACCAAGTCAAGATCAGAAACAGACTAATGTTGGAGTATAAATAAAACAACACACTATAAAATATGGAGCATAAGCACAGCTTGAGGGTAGGCATAATGGCCTAAAATTTGTGTCACAGTATAATCTGAACCATGGACATTTTTAAATAAAAATTTCAATATAAATGCTTTGTACAAATGCAACCTCTTTTCCAAATGAGACACCTTATTGGTTGCATTTAAAGGTTTTAAACCCAATCAGAATATTGCGTTAACCCTATAAGCACTATCCATTTTTGAGCGTCTTTCTATCCCATTGATCTTCGGCTTATTGCATTGTATGTCCATGAGTTAGCCATATGCTTAACGGTTTTGTTTTCAGGACATTCGGGGCTACTCAGATATGTCACGATTTGATGTGTAAATGCAGATACAGTCTTGATATTATCCTGTTTAAGAGGAAAAACTACTTAATGAAATTTCTCAAATACAAAAATTTATAGATACAACAAAAATAATTGTATAAATGTTGAGATCAGAGTCTCTATGATGTGGGAATGCAGGGGTTTCATTGGGGACCTTTCTATGGTTTAGTATTGTGAAGGAATACATGGTTAGTGCCAGGCAGAAATGAATATCTTTGATTTTGCATCCATTTGGTAACTTGTTTTATCTATTACTTTATAGCATATGAAAGAATTTGAAATAGAGAACATTGTTTGGTTTATGATCCACTGAATAAACTCTAACATAACACTTTTAGTCGACATTTTATCCTCAAACAACAAATGAACATTGGGCATGTTCTCTTTCAACTGATTTGACGGAGCTCAACATCAAACATACATACAGTATATAAACTTTTGTGAATAAATATTTTGAAAATATCAAGTAATAATCTTTCTAATGAATAGAATGCTGAGTTTTGGCATTTTGTTTTTTATTTCAAGTAGAACTCCAGCCCATTTATTTACAGGTTAATACATAAATTCTAAAATAAATATTTTTTCCCAGAAGGGTAGAGTGTGGATAATTGTGGAAGTGAATATTCGTTTTGTTTTCTATCTAATGTGAATAATATAGATGTTTTATGAATTATTAGGGGTGTTTTTTATGGAAAATGTTTAAAATATATGCCTCATTGCACACAGAAGTTCTCTTGATTGCAAAGATATGCCATTCATGTCTGTGTGTTACACCTACCCAAAGATATGCCATTCATGTCTGTGTGTTACACCTACCCAAAGATACGAGCCTGGGATTAACTGGTGCAAAAATCAACACAGAAAATCAAACAGAGTTAAAGACCAAGTCAAAATAAATTTGATTCTGAGCCGAGGCCAAGACCGGTCTTTGAGTACTACAACACTGATTGGGAGGGAGCAAAAATGTGGGCTGCTGGGGGTCCCTGAGGAAGAGAAACACTGCTCTAACCTGCAGGAAAACGCAGTTATGAGAGTGTAACGGTCATAGCCAAGCATAAAGCACCCAACTTTAACCATGTCGTCCATGGAAACAGAGAAGATCCGGTTGTCCTCTGATGAGATGCACAGGTAGAATATTGGAGCGGAGTGTCCCTTTAGTGTCCCCGTGGGCTTCCTGTTGGGAAGGAACAACTCTCAGACTATATTTCCTTACTTGAATCACAGGCCCTTGCCATTAATGAAGAATGTGTCCTAAACAACCGTACAGCTCCTCTCCTCAGCTATGTGTTACTTTTCAGTGGTGTCAACGCCTGGTGTTTGGGTATCCAATATAATTCTGGGCCACTAAAGCCACTAAAGGGTAAAGAGAGGCAGATACCCTTGACTCAGAAACAGTGCTGAAGACCCAAGCATATGGAGAAAGGCAAAGGATTGCAGAGACATAGACATTTGGGAAGCAGCTTAGCAGCTTAGCACACGAAACATAAGAAATGGCCCACAGACAGGTAAATAACCGCATTACCATAACATAATGACAAGCCCGGTATATAAAGAAACCAGAATCTGTTCAGGAAATGCCAGTATCTAATGAAGGAATAGAATTTTTTCAGTGATACACTTTTCTTCCCCATTGGGAAATTGTCACTCCATCTTGCTCTTCATAAGACACAGATACATATAAAGGTGATATACAGTTTGGGGGGAAGGGGGGGGGGGGGGCAGAGCACAGGGCAGGCCAGTGTCCAGCACCTTGGAGTAGGTGGAATTAAGGGCCCATCAATGATGAAAATGAAATAAAAAAATATGTCCCTCACCCTGGCACATAGGGGTTCCATGTACGTATGAGTCGGTCAAGCCCTCCGGTGACAAGCAGCCTGTGTTTATTGCAGAAGTCAAAGGTTTTGACACCCTTATAGATGGAAAAGACAGTCTGGTCCCAGGCTGTTCTAGGCTGGGCGAGGCCGAGCCCGGGCTCCGTCTTTCTGGGTTTTACCTCCCTGACCTCTTCCACCTGCTGCTTAAGCTTTGTTGTCGGAGTTAAGCAACCTTCGAGTCGTGAACAGAGTTAGGGTTAGAGTTAGGATTAGGCTGCTTTTTCAGCTTGTAATAAGAAATTTAAAAAATTATTTACATATATTTATTTACATATATATATATATATATTTAATCATGTGCAGCAGCACATAAGCGTACAACCATGCAAGAGCTCAAAGAGACACCAAGTTACACACCTGGAAGGAAACAGCCATACATGCAGGTACACCTTGCAGCTGACAACTTAATCACCCCCCCACCCCAATTCTTTCAATCCCATCAGTAACCCGTTGCAGTAGAATTACCGTTCACCTCCATGCTTTTCTAATATTACCAAGAAATTCATTACAGACACGATTTGACAGATGCTTCTGCTCCCATGAAGAATGTCAGATAAATAGCCATATCCTCCTTCCTCTCAGGTCCCCACGACTTGTCTCTAAGCTTTACGTTTCAATGAGGGGTTGGGCTGCCTGCTAATAATTGCTCTGTTTCTTAGCTGTTCCATTTCACAGCAAAAGGATCAATGTGGTGCCATCTTCCCCCGTCTCACATAGAAAGATGGTGAGCTAGAGAAGAGGTTGATGTGGTCAGAGATGGGGGGCAGGCTGATAGGGGTGGTGGGGGTATGGGGAAAAAATCTGGCCTTACCGACAACGAGAGCAGTCGGCTCATGGTTCGAGGTAGAGATAACGGTGGAGGTGCTTGCGAAATACCGTACCTGAAATTCATTGTCAGAAAATTATTCAATAAGCTGCCAGGTCTGTTGTCCCTTGTCAATATAATAATAAATGATTTAGTGTGTGTGGTATATAGTATACACCACTAATGGATGGAGTGAAATCTTGTCAAACTACATGATGGTTATTTTTGAATGGCGGTCTCATGATTGATGTTTCTATCTACATGACAATTTTGCCCACTTCCACCTAAGGAAGCTAAAAATATGTTAATTATGCAGCGAGAGAGTTAAGCTCTTTGGGATATAGGCGGTGAGTTACCTCATTCACCCAGTCATCATGAACCTTCCACCGAATAAATTGCACACTTGGGGATAGAACAACGTTTTCTATGGCAACACTGGGCACATTTTCGACTTTTGGTGATTTTTTCCACATTCTATGAAAGATAGTAAAAATTTTTTAAAGATGTCTGCTCTGGGATGGATCTCTCAAACCTCGACTACATGCACAAAATTTTCATATGCTAATTTTCCTGACAAATTTGTTTCCTCATGTAAAAAGATATTTTTGTCCTTCTTACTTTTAGGATACTTTTCCAGTTTACTAATTAGCGTAACGTAACACTATGTCTCCCACAGAATCCCTTTCGGATTCTTCTAATCAGTGATTCCATGGATACAAGGCAAAGATGACAATTCAAGGGGCTATTTCTCTTGCAGTTATCTGCTTCTAACCCACCCGAATGTTTTGAAATGTTAAATATTATTGCACCGCACTTGCTAAAACACTTGCTAAAAGTGAGTGAGTTTGTTCTCATTCTGCTGAGGAAGCATAAATAGAATGATCAGATAATGACTTGTGTCTGTGAATGCTTCACCTTGATACTGACTCATAGAAGAATGGCTAGTACATTTACCTCAGTGTTTCTCCAACCATTTTCATTAATATGATGTTCACGCAGCCCTGGAATGCGAAACAACAGTAGGATCAAATAAGTGAAGCCAAATTTTGTGGCCATATAATTGAAGCAGAAGAGATCAGATGAATGGTGGTTACCTGAGCATCTCCAAACAGGATCACACACTCATCAGGGCCTTTGTAGCTGTGGGAGGTGGGAGAATCATTGCGTTACTGTGGTGGAGTTCCAGACTGTGGTCACCAACATGAGTGTGAGTGTGCATGTGGGTCTGTGATATGATGGTGTCGAATGCTGCTCACCAGTAGTCCAACTTTAAAGGTATGGTCTCCAGGGCACCAATTTGGCAGTAAGGGTCCAGGGACGAAAACTCATAGAACTGGATCTCCCGATCCCTGGGGGAACAGGAGACACTGATAGAGAGTTGCTGCCATTCAGACAAGTGGACCCTACGCTCCCAGAAAAAAGGCTAAATATTTGTACCTTATATTTGCTTGTCACTGCGGCTGAACCCTCATGGTCTGCCAATTGTATCTTTTAAGGTACAGAAATGGACTCTGGGGAACAATTTTGTACCATTGATGGTACATTAATATGGTTTCTACCTTGCCCATTCTGTACCTTAAAATGTACAGTTACAAGGGCACGGTCCCAGTGACAAGCAAAGGTACCAAAATAAAACGATTAAAGCGTGAGAGTGTACATTTTTTTGAATGAACCATCCATTTTCTCTAACCAGTGCAGGGTTGCAGCAAGCTTATCCCGAAAAACATGTGGAAAGAAGCAAATACAGCCTGGACAGATGTTTTTACACTGTATGACATAATCCACCATGTGAACATGCAACCTCCAAACAGATACAAATGGAACTGTCACTTCATCATTAATTGTTTTTGAGACAACTTCATTTGCCATAGATGAAATTATCCCAAACATCTTCCATATACCAACTTCAGCTCTTAATTTTAAGTCATGTTTTACTGCTGCTTTGTTAGTACCATGGTTAATTATTATTCCATTAAGTCTATTAGTCTATCTACATGGTTACCCCGTTCCAATGATCAGCTTGTTGAACTGTGGCATTATGATAAAATCAGTTGCCCATTTTGGCTTTCGATTCACTGGTCTTTCTTGCTGGATAAAAGAAAAGAAATTTGGAAAGAACAAATTACATGCTATTAACTGACCAGATCATTTCCAACCTTGATAATATTTTTAATTTTAATATTAATTATTAATTAATAGATTAATATTTTCCAAACATAATGGGAAAAAAAAAGATACAGACTATACCACATAAAACAAAAAAATGCTTACGAACACCATCTTGCGCTTCTTCAGCTGAAGCTCAGGGGTCCAGTAGAAGGCCGTCCCGTCTTCCCGGATGGTGACCACAGTGCCATTAGGGCTGTAGCAGATCCTTACAATTGGCTCCCCATGGCACATAGTCACAGTGGAGGCAGGAAGAACAAATGCCACCTGCTTGCTACGAGAAATGGACTCTTCCTTCTCCTTGTATTCCAGCTGCATGTAGGTGCAGAAATCATCCTACAGGGAGTCAGAAGGCTTCAGTAGGTAAGGATCAGTAGGGATGGCAATGCAGAAAACTATGAGCAAACTCTCACATCATGAAGTGCATAGTCATACATAATGATTAATATCTGTTAAGACCTGATAATTACTTATAAATATTTGTCACATAAAAAAATCATTTTGAGATCCAAGTTAGGGATCAATCTTACCCATCGTATCTTGCCATTTCCCAAGTAGTCTATCTTCTTAAAGAGCTCCTGGATTAGCTCATCCTTCTGCAGTATTCAGAAGATATAAAAAAGAGTGAGAAATTTACTACAAGATCGTTTAATTTAGTCAAAATATACGTTTCATTATGCCCCTTGAACAAAGCACCCGGAGTTTAGTGAATGAGTATGGAGTGCCTCTCTATTTTGTAAGAATCAGATTCTAAACACAAAATTGTTCTTATTTTAAAACACCTGACATTCACACAACAAAGTTATTTTATCGAATTAACTGCTTCTAGACATAGTGATATGCAGCTACCCCACCCTACAAGTGGGCTGTGATAGATTATCAGCTCTGTGATAAATATCTTACAACTTCAAGTAATATTTATGATAAGCGTCTTACAAATTTATGTAATCCACAGCATTTCTTAACCATCAAGATGAAATTCATCACGTCCAATGATTTCTTGCCACCTTTTTCATATTCCTGCAAGAAACAATATTTTTATGTCACAAATACTCAAATGATGAGGTTTCAAAAATAATAATACTTTTCTTTTTTGCTTTTATTGCATGTTCAGCCTCTTTTAAATAAATAACTCACCTCAAATGCATACTTCAGGCTCATTATATTTTCAAGCGTTACCTTCTCCTCAATCTATTGAAATGACAACGCATTCAGTATTTATCCCTAACATGTCACACATGATGAACTGCAGCTCTTATAAAAGTTTTAACGCTTAAAGCTAAACATAATATCTCACACATAAGTATGGCTCAAGCATTCTTGGCATCAGTACACAACTCCCCCTTGTGTTCATCTATCAAACTAAAAGTGAAAGTAACAAAATATCAGCATCCAAGCAATTTAACCCAAAGACTGTTCTAAAGATAATTACACTTTGGATTTCAGTCAAAATGCTAACGTGTGTGGGTTCTAACTACACAATTTCAGGGAGATGCATGTCTGAAGTATCATCAGTGACACTCTCTGGTTTGGTACCTGTTCCCTAGCAACCCATGTATTCCAACCTATGACAACTGTTTGATCAAACATTAATAAATCACAGGCAACACAGCCATGTTCTTTGGAAAGCAGCACTGATGGATGTGTGAGTCACCTCTGTTTACAATAAGTGACTGTTTAGCCATAAGTGACTTCATTGCTAATGGCATTAGATGTGTCTTGAGGAATGAAAGGTGTTAACATTTCTGTGAAGAGTATGATGCATGCATCTATGAATTTAATTGAAGTGGAACTGGTATCTGACCACAGCCTTGGTGTATTGTGACTTTTGGTGTCTTTTATAAATATTCTCCAGTGGAACATTCCAGCAACGACTTCTGGAGAAACAGCTGTTTGAGATTTGCTCGGGTACTTTTTTTTTACTATATTATAAACCATTAACATCGTCTTCACTTTCTATTTTAATTCATAGCAAAGCTTTTGATGGGTTTTGAACGGTTTACACACAACACAAACATCCTCTGTTAAGTACTTAAGTATCAGGCAGTTGGCTGTGTAGACTTGTAGCTTGTAACATAAGCTGAAACTCCAGTGACATCTTCAGGCTGCAGAAATTCAAGATATGCTCTCCACAGAATTTATATTCCACATCAGAAAAAAATAAATAAATAAATAAATAAAAATTCAAGCCACACTGATATCTACCCAAGCAATTAGTAATAATAAACAGCCTTCCATAACAATAAAAAACAAAACAGTGGTATTAAGAACAGGATAATTTGACTAATAAGAATCCTGTGTATCAATACCATAGGAAGAACCCTTCATCATTGAAAAAACTCATTATGACCACACACTCTAAACAAAATGGACAAAAAACTGAAATAAATGCTATTTGAAGTTGTCTGTGTGTTTTACAATATCAGTATAAATAAAATAAATCTTAAAAACAAGATTATTTAACTTTTATCTGTCACACAAAATAAAAGAGATATAGAAGAAATAATATCTGTATTGACATATTCAGATTCAGAACTATGAAAATAGTGTCAGACTTACCTTAAGCTTGTAGAAGCTCCGCATGGATTCGTTAATGCGGCGGTGCCGTTCAGCCAAGGAGAACATGTTGCCAAGAGGAACCGAGTGCCGCCGGTGTCCCTGCCTTAGAACCTCTCGCTGCAGCCACTCCGGGTGCTCTCTTCTGTCTTTGGAGTCATCACGCTTCAGAATGGATCTGCCATCCAGGGTTAATCTGTAACTTTGCTGGGCCTCATGGGCTCTCGGTCCAAGCTCAGCTAGGACACTAAAAGGGGAAAAATCTCTCATACATTCATTGAAGCCTGATTTATAGTTTATTATTATTATTTTTTTTAATCTGAAGAAAACATTTTATGAAACATTGATCAAAAATGCTTTTTGTCACTGCAAGAAAGCCAGTGTCTATCCAGTAATTTTCTGTTCAATATCTAACCAGCAGTCGTGGTGAGCCCAGTGCCTGCCAATTGTTATGTCAATACACCACCCCATTCGTAAAGCTCCTAATGCAGATGCATGTAATATGTACCCAATGGATTTCACTCAGGAACATAAAATGTGCTATACAATTCCAATAGAGACCATTTACTTTCAGTTGAATTATATCGAATAGGACTTCATCTGATTGACTGATATACCAGGGTTTGTATCCTCAAATACCAGTTAGAATGGCTGGTCTCCCCAGACGCTGGCCGGGCGTGAGATCAGCCCCGCTAAGGTGCTAAGCATTACTGTACTCATTCTTCATGGTGCCCTCATGCATGTGTCAGGATTCTTTGGGTGCAATAATGACACAATGAAAGGCAGAGAAAATAGCCGACAAGAAACTTGGGAAAGCCCACACAAAACTGTAACCATGGCAATAAATCAGCTTCTGTTAATCAATATTCAAGCTTACTGTAAGGGCTAATTCTTAATTTACAGTCCTCCACAGCACTGCCTCCATTGTCCTAACAACAGTAAACAAACACCACAAAACCAATATTCCCTGACATACCGACAAAACCGTGAGGCCTGAAACATTCTGATTACCAGGATGCTCAACCACGCACCAATGGTTGGTTAAACCTTAACTTAATTTAACAAATATTCCTTTAGTCATTCCCCAAATTCGTCTACCAGATTTCATTACAACGTACATGGGGGCAGATTAAGTAAGGATCCCAACATGAAAGCACAGTACCTGGGGAGACGCAGGGTCTCCAGCCTCCCCAACGCAGATGTAGCGCGGACTTTCTTCCCTAAAGGCATTTCCAGGCGTAATGAAATAGCTCTCCGCACAGGAATGCTGCTGGCTCGCTTGTTTGGCCGTTGTCATTAGACGCCAGCTGCCTGTTGCCGGCTTGCTTCCCTTGTAGACCGTCCTACATTTCACAGACGCTTTCAGCCGACTCAGTTCAGCCAGGTCTCATATTACCTGCTACTCTACTGTTACACATCAGGTGGAATGTCAGGAGAATGGAATAGAATAATGAGTAAAATTGAGCTATTTTATTAATCCCTATAGGAAAAATCGGCAGTTTTGCATATCCCATTTTGGTCCCCACAAGCGAATGTATATGGAGGTAACAGCAAGTTTTAGAATCAGAGCACAGGGTTAGCCAGTGTCCAGCACCCCTAGCCTAGTTGGGGTTAATGGGCTTGCTCAAAAGTGATGAGATTCTTCTGGCAGCCACGGGATTTGAACCCATGACCTTCAGGAAAACAAGCACAGAGCCTTAACCCAGTGTTTCCCAACCCAGTCCTAGGGGAACACCAAATACCTGGTACAGGTGTGGACTGTCCAGGGTTTCCCGAGGACTGGGTTGGGAAACACTGGCCTAACCTAAATGGAGGTGCACCACTCCTGGAGGCACTGCAATACCAAGTCAATGTATAGAGCAGACAGGGCAAGCCAATCCCCTCTTCAAAATCCTTATTCTAAATTTCTGTGTAATATGTAATACCCTTTACTGAGGATGCATCAGATATTAAACTGATAAGAACAGATACTAAACTTGACATTAGCTAAAAGACTGAGAAGTAGAGCAGAATAAGGAGATACGGTGACCATTGTGTGTTTTACACTGGCAGTTACTGACCAAATACGCTCCTCGCAAACTAACAGAAATTAAGTTTCTCAGACTCATTTTTGGTCTATGAGCAATCTGTCATAACTGTTAGGCATTAAAAACCTAGCTTTGTGCTGTTTGCAAAGCAGAACAGATATTATTTAACTATTTCATTGATGACTGATTGCCATGTGGGGCTTCATTCACTGTTCTCCCCTTTCCCTTTAAAGGTTGGTGGTGGTCTGAAGCCAATAAGTTACTGTGAACTAGTGTAACTACTCAAAGAAACTACTCAAAGATATACAGTACAGCAGAGCTTCATTACTTTGGAGGGGCAAGATTTATTTTCCAGTATGTTATAGTAGTGTTTCAAAAATGCCATGTTTAAACACACAAACATGCACAAGCAGGCATATCTGACACATTTTTAAAAATCATTCTGGATTGTGCTATAACATCAGCTGGACTTTGGTTCCCTGAACAGATCCTGTTTACTGAGGTCCAGACCACCTGGATAACCTATCAAGCCTACATGGGCCCTGAGAAAGCACGAGAGGTGTAATTGCCATTTTCACTGGACCGTCAGAAGCACCCCTTTGCAGAATGGCCTGCAAGATCTTCCTGTCTGCAAAAAACAGGGGCTTGTCAAGGTCAACATTTATCTCTGTGTGCAAGACATGGTGTACAGGGTTGTTAGGCAGTAAAGTATGAGCGCAATGTGGCTTTAGCTCAGTTTTACCTTCCTCTGGCAATTTCTGCAGCTCCTTGGGCTCAAGAGAGTTCAGTACAGCATAAATGTCTTCTGTTTTTCCCCCAAAGTGCACGTTGTAGGTGGCGAGTTGTTTACCGTTCTCTTGATTGCGAATATGAGCCGGAACCACAGTAGGTACTTTAGAAAAAGCATAAAAAATTATTCTTCAAAACAATTAATGTGATATTAAACTGAAGTAGAACGCACTATGAAACATATGCTAATTCTGTTTCAGAAATTAATATAAACAAACTGCACGTAATGCATAACAACAATGAGGGTGTTACACATATTCAAAAGTACAAATTTTATATTGTGACTGGAAAAAAAAATTAAGTCTTATTCTTTAGATGAACTAGACTTCAACAAAACATAAAAAAAGATGCTCGTGATTGACATCACTGCCTTTTATGTAGATATGAATACCACTGGTTAAATTGGCTGTTTGTTCAGACTAACCATCCCAGTGACCGATGTGAATTACAAGTAAAATGGCAGCCATTTTTGCAGCACTTAACCATGTATTACAGATCTGGCATTCAGGCTTACCTATGCCTTTTGAGCACACTTTGTGAAGTGGGTTACACCCATAGCGGGAGGTGTTGTTTTTAAGCTCAGGCATCTCTCGTGGCTGTCGGTAACTGTCCCTCATTTCCGTGTGAAGACAGTAAGGAACGTCTCGTCTCCGGCTATTAGAACCTGAAACTGCATATTTCACCTGAAACCCTGAAACAGCACAACGTGTCTGAACTCAGTGCTAGAAGACTGGGGTGGGGATGTTTGATCACACTTTAATAAGCTTTTTTCATCCTTACATGGCCAATCAGGATGGAGCAGACAGGGAGACTGTGAACCCAGTGAAGAGGAATATCACTCACATTACCTGAAGGTATACCCAAATAGTCTGTTTGGTAAGTGGACCGATATTGGGCAGATAAGGCATTCCTGATTTCCTGTTCAGATAGCGGATTCCTCCGAGGAGACCTGCCATCTGTTGAGCTCTGCAGAAATCCCCTTGGCAGCCTCCAAACCATGAAATCCTAGGAAACACCAAATCTCAAGTGAGTCACACTATTCCAGGCCTGAGATAAAAATGTCAGAATGAAGACTTTGCCTGTCTTCCTGTTTATTGTAGACATAGCAAATCTACCTGGCTCTTTTTTTTGTAGGAGCTTCCCTAAAGTCTTTTAAACTCCTACAGCGTGTAGCCAGAGGATTTCCTACTGGAAATAAAATATGCAATATATCACTTTGGTACTTCTCCCCTATACTGTATTAAATTTAGAGTAAACACAAAATGCAATTTTCACATCTAAAAGCCTTAAACAGACTTACCAGAGCCTATTATAGAGATCTGATTCTCCTATTCATTTCAGCTTGATTACTACCAAACATCAAAACCAGGTAAAGGGACCACGGCTTTCTCATGTGTCCCTCTTGTTTTAGGTAATAATCTCATGCATTAAATTTAAACACATTTATGTCTAGAGTAAATATATATCACTTTGATATCTCATTGTGAAAGGTGTCAAGAGGAGCACATATTTTAACAATGCATTTGCTGAGTAGCTAAACAATTTATATAGGGACGCTAACACTTCATGCTATTTAATCATATTTGCTTTTACATTGCCTGTAATAGTATACTGTTGAATCCATCTTATGCGTATGTAGGTTGTCTGCCTCGTGTGTGTATATTATACTGCCAATATCTCCAAGTCGGTACAAATGTTTCTCTTTCTGCCTTCCACTCAAAGCCACCTGGCTTAGAGCAAACAGATCATTAACTGGACACAGACTTCCAGCCCACTACAGCATCTAGAGTTAGGTTGACTTGTTGGCATTTTCCAGTGTACTAACACGTATTTGCCAGTTGGTATTTCCCACCATTGCAAAGCTGCTAGCATGGTGGAAGACCCCTCTCACCCTGGGACTCCCACCCTGGGACTCCCACTCCTGTCTGCTAGAAGATAGAACCCCCCTGCAATCCTGTTTTTCACTTTATTCACTCACTGTCTATGTGTCACATCTTGGTCCTGGGGGGGATGTTATTTCATGCCACTGTACAATGTTTTGCAAAAAAAAAAAAAAAAAACTTGCATGGAAATTATGGCCTACTGAATAAATTGTATCTAGTTAATAAGTATGCTTATTGTGCATACTTGTTTGGGATGTGGGTTGTTTCTTCTGTTACCAGAAGCAGTTCCAGGGAGAATACAGGTAGGCTTAGATGCTGATTTCCAGCAGAAATCTTCACTGTATGCAGTGGAACCAGTGAGGGCAGTTGCCCAGTGTGAGCCCCTGTGAATCGTTGATGTCATGGGGCTGTAAAATATGGCAATAAAATACATTTAAAAACTTAAAATGACAATAGATCAACAACACAAGTGTTCATATTTAACGGAGTAAATGGTAATTGAATTTAGACAATTCTGTAACTTCTCACCGTAAAGCAATTACTGGTGTATTGGGTCTGTAGACAAACTCACGTCTCTGAGTCGTTTCATAAGGGTCCCAGCTTTCCTCATTATCTACATATATAAAATAACATTTCAGCATTGATTGTATTTTGGCTAGAAGTTCCTTCATAAGTATAACTAAATGCGTGAATTGTAACAATTGTCAATATTTGGACACTTACCAGCCATAAGCATATGAAACGTCTCAATCTGCCAGATTTTCTTCCAATATTTTGTTACTAAATTTTACAGGTGGAAACGTTTACGATATCAGATTAGAAACAATCTATTCTTCCAGTTTAGACTTGAACCATTGTTAACAACAGAGTTCAACTTCTGACTTCGGGTGATTTCGTTTAAGCGGGAGAAAAAAAGTCACAAGAGTTCAAATAGTAACAAAGACAAATTAATGATACCGTCTTATGGTACGACCTGTGTTGCACGGTCCATGTGAGGTGGGATCTTCTTTTGTTGTCTGAGCTTGCTACTGTATGAGGAAAACATCCGAAGAAACAAAGGAGGCAGCCCGTTGTTGACGGCAAAAACGCAACAGTTGCCAGGAGCTCCACTTTTAAGTCGTCCTATTTGTTGGACTTGCTGGGGGGCAGGTGCTGTTGAAAAAATTGCATTCAATACTTTTATTTGCATTTAAATTAATTAATAGAAATACATTCAGCACAGTATATTAGAAATATGCATTAAAATGGTCTAGACCTAATACAAAATAAGATTAAGAATGAAAAGAAAATTATTTTAAATCGATTGATAACTCATGTATAGAATAACATGATAGGCATGATGGGTAAAAACAAATTCGGCTTTTAAATTACTGTAATCTGATTCTTAATCTAATTTTTAATAACTATTTGATATGTACGTTACTTTAACTGACAAGGTGAACAAATGAGCACGATAAAAATTCAACTTGTTAAATAAATAAATAAATAAATAAATAAATAAATAAAGGACACAGACGATTTGATTTGAAAAGCCTCGGGAATTCTCTGTCCAGTTAATACCGAGTGTTGCGCTCATTTATGCCAGATCATATTTTCAAAAGATTTCCATTCGCAATTAATATTCCACGAGGTGGCGCTATTTATTCATTGTGATGCTATACTTGCGGTTTTCATTAGGCATGGGCGTGGCCGCCTTTAAATCCGAGGGTGACTTCTTGAATGGAATTAGTGAAATAAATCAACTTTTTGAAGATATTCTAATTATATGACCAGCACCTGTAGTTTTAGAAAAAAAATATTTTACATTAGGATTGAGACAAAAAATAGGCAGGCTGAACCCCCCCTAAATAGGTTATATTAAGCATCTATAAGTTCATTTAACATACAGATCCCAGAGTGTGATGAAAAAAGCACAATGTGGGTAATTTAAAACAGTAAGGTTCTTCAGAAACATAACTCTGTCATACAAAAAGCTACCAAAAGCTAAGTAAAATTCTACTGTTTGTGAAGCACTTCAAAGGCAAGTGATGAAATGAGAGGCAATACAACAGTAGAACCACTATTCGGAATGGTACTTAAAAATAAATCTGAAAAGGCATGAAACCTACACCAATGAGCCATAACATTAAAACCACCTACCTGATACTGTACAGGCTCCCCTTTTGCCACCAAAGCTGGTCTGATCCATCGAGGCATGGACTCCACAAGAGCTCTGAAGGTGTCCTGTGGTATCCGGCACCAAGACATTACCAGCAGTTCCTTTAAGTCCTGTATGTAGTGAGGTGGGGTCTCCAAGGTTTAGAATTTGTTTCTCCAGCAAATGCCACAGATGTTTGATCTGATTGCGATCTGGGGAATATGGAGGCCAAATCAGCACCTTTAACTCCTGGACAGTTTTTCCACTGTGGCAGGGCACATTATCCTGCTGAAAAAGGCCTCTGCCATTGTAATATGCACATGAATGGCAGAACCGAAGGTTTCTCAGCAGAATATTGCCCAGAGCATCACACTGCATCACATCCCCTGGCTTGCCTTCTTTCCATAGTGCATCCTCATGTAATTTCTTTCCCAGGTCAACGATGCACACACATTGGGACATCCATATGATGCAACAGAAAACACGACTCATCAGACCAGGCCGCCTTCTTCCACTGCTCCATGGTCCAGTTCTGATGCTCACGTTCTGCAGTTGACAGAGGGCAGCATGGGCAGGCTGACTGGTCTGTAGCTATGCAGCCCCATACACAGCAAGCTGAGATGCACTCTACGTTCTGACACCTTTCTATCATAGCCAGAATTAACTTTTTCAGCAATTTCTGCTACAGTAGCTCTCCTGTGGGGTCAGACCAGACAGGTTAGCCTTTGCTCCCCACATGCATCACTGAACCTTGGGCACCCATGACCCCATCGCTGGTTCTCCATTTGACTTTTCTTGAACCACTTTTGGTAAGTACTGACCAATGCATACCGGGAACAGTCCACAGGACCTGTCGTTTTAGAGATGCCCTGACTCAATTGTCTAGCCATAATTTGGCCCTTGTTGAAGTCACTCAGATCCTTACGCTTGCCCAATTTTCCTGTTTTCAACACATCAACTTTAAGAACTGATTGTTCAATTGTCTAATATATAATGGCACCCTTGACAGGTGCCACTGAAATGAGATTTTCAGTGTTATTCTCTTCATTTGCTAGTGGCTTTAGTTTTAGCAATGTTACGGTTTATCACTGTATAACACCAAACAGTAATAATCCCATATATCTTTTATATCCTTGATTTAAATTATTACACATGGTCACCTTACCCCCCATGGGGCAGCAATTACAAAAAAATCTTTTATTTTAATCAGAATGTCACAGTTGTTACACCATATCAGTGTCATCAGTGACTAATGCTATTATCCTGAATAATAAGAACAATTAAAAAGCTACTTAATATGGAGATTTGATCTTTGTTAATATTTTGTTTGTTAATTTTGCTATAAAATATAATAAAATCAAATTATTTGTTCTGTCACTGGTGTTCAGTCAGGCCTATGACAAGGCATTTGTTATTTTTCCTCTTCATTTTTATTTTCTTATTAAGAGAATTTTATATTTGCTTTATGGCTGACATATAAATTGAAAAATTTCTTGATGACAAAATGAATGCCTCGTGATGTGATAATATCAATGACAAACTTTGCATTTTATATTAAAATATATTTGGAAGCCACGGTTCCATATGCATGGAATTTGCATGTTCTACCCGCGTCGTCATGGGGTTTCCTTTGGGTGCTCTGATTTACCCCCACAGTCCAAAAACAAGCTGAGGCTAACTGAAGTTAGCAAACTGCCCGTAGGTGTGCACGTGTGAGTGACTGGGGTGTGAATGTGAACTGTGAAGGGTTGGTGGCCCCTCCTGGGTCGTTCCCTGCCTCGTGCCTATAGCCCCTGGGATTGGCTGCAGGCCTCCCGTAACCCTGAACAGGATAAATAGTTTCAAAATATCAGTATCAAAATACAGTGTGCCGTGATATAATATATGGACAGTGTGACAGCATGAAAAATTACACACTGCCCAAGCCTAGTGTAAGGGGGCTACAGATAGAGGTGGGGGGTAGGAAAGGGAGTGATAGGTCCGTCTTGGGAGTACATTGTTGTTCTGGCCATTGAGTGGCATTTTAAACATTTTAATTTAAATAAAATCGCCAGATTTATTCTTCAAGAGGGGGCAGAAAGTATCTTATGCAAATATACTTCCTACACTGTTACATGTGACACTATCATACTGTGAAGGGCACAAGGTCACACATAACATGTAGCCTGTTGTTGCTGGCATCTCAGCTTTAATTCTCTGGATAATGAGAGTGTTTTGAGGTAGCTGGTGTTGCAGTCTCTGAAGAACTAGATGATATAAAGCAATTTTCCAGCATCAAACTAGTGGCTTGTTTAGTTCCAGCAGGTGCAAACATTATATGTGGACAAGTTATCAAAAATCACCAGAGGTGAACAGGCAGTGGTAGCTGCATGTTACGGTCACCTCATCAAGGAAGACAACCCCTCCTCTGATACGATCAGAGTGCTAGATGACTAGGTTGTTTCTCATTGGAAATACTTATTTTTTTAACCACAATCACATCAGAGGCTTTGTTAGGGCTGTACAATACAACAGCAATAATTTCAGAGAAAGCAAATTCTGAGGAATTCACAGGTTTGCCATCCCATATTTAGAAGTTCAATAGGAAAGTTTGGATTATTTCTGTCACAGTTCTAGAATAGTCAGCTTCCATTGAATAGAATAGTCATTGAAGTTGCCACTAAGATGATGACGTAATGGGACCTGGAGGCTTACAAATATGATGGGAATACTCTTTTATCGTAATACTGCCCAAGTTTTGCTGAAACATCTTTACTGTCATAGAAAACAATGCATAACTAGCTTTGAATTTTAATGATTAAGAATATCTTCTATATGTTTTTAAAAACCGGTCTAAAATTTACCACTGTTGTATTTGCATGAGCTCTGCATGCCCTGTCCAAACCATTCATCATTTTCAATCATTTTCAACTATTAATCATTTTCATCCTTGCTGTTTAAATCAGTCATAGATGGGTTTCCGAGAAATTTTACAAAAATGAATGAGGAGGAGAAAAGAGAACAAAAACAGACCACAGTCAAAAGTTAGCAGTTACACCACCTGAGGTTCAGAACAGCTAATCATCTTTGGGGCTGGCCAGTGGATGGGCAACCGCCTACGAAAGCTGGGCTGCTGCTAGAAGGGGTGTAACCATCTGGAGAGCCCATCCTGTGGTCTGTGTGGGTCCCAATGGGACACCAGGCTGCCAAAATGGTGCCGTCCTTTAGACGCGACATAAATCTGAGGTCCTGGGCTGGTACTCTGAAGTTCCGGCTAAAATTGCCCACTGTGGCCCTTTTCAAAATTTGCCCTCCTAATCGTCCCTTATATCTAGTTCTCTCTAATTCTCTTCTGCCCCTTCACCACCATTGCTACTGTGTGGTGAATGTACTAGAGCAGAATAGCTGCCGTCGCACCATCCAGATGTGTGCTCCACAGTGTTGGTGGTTGGTACGGCTCCCCGTTGGTTTTGTAAAAGGCTTATGTTGTCTTGAACTGCAATATATACTGTATATATGCATCTTTCATTCAAAAGACAATCACCCTCCACTGTATGGAAACATTTCAGATTCCATAGAGATGATATTGAGCAAAACAAGAGATTTGTTGTCACTGCTTTGTGTCAGCACAACATCCCATGATAACATCAACTTGTTTGACAGATTAAATGGGTAGATAACAACAAGTTCTATTTGGCTATAGCTTTTTTATGGTAAATTTTTAGTTCCTTCTTGCATTATACATATCACGATCGTACATCCTACATCAACACGAGACGGCCAAAGGACATACCTGGAGAAAACCTTGTCGCACTATGACAGGATGAGTTTGCTAAGATTATTTCTAAACTGATCAATAAAAGCATACATTTTTACTTAATGCCATTTCAGAATTCACAGCCTGCACAGGTGTGCAAGCACCTGAAGTGGAACAGCTGACGTGGGAGGGCTGAAGGTTCCCCTTCATTGATAATAGTACTACAGTAACAATCCCAAGTTAGAGAACAAGTGACATTTTTGTAACCTACAAAGTCGCTGCTTATCCAAATTTGAAGTTACTCTAATATGAATAGAATATATATAATCATATTTCATCAGTGAAAACTATAGGAAAAAACAGATAGGAAGCTATGTTTTAGTACATTCATATTGTTTTAAAAAATCCTCCTTTTGGTGGGCTGTTTCCTACTGAGCTGCAAGGAAAAAAGGATTTTTACAGTGTTTGTCTTTTTAATCCTATAATATAGTTTGACCTCATGAAAATAAAATGAGTTTTCAAATATATTGATTGAGTTGGGGAAAAAATAAGGAAAAAAAGATTGTCAATATATACAATGTTGATTATGTGTCCAATCCTAGTGCTAGAGCTTGATGACACCTGCTAGCCCAGTCTCCAGGACCTTCTGCTCTGCTTTGCTGCCTGAAGCTTAGTGAGTACCAGCTGGTGAGGTCACAGATGGACAGGCTGGGCTTCTCCAGTGTTGACCTGGTAGACAAGCCTGTCTGCAGCCGTTGGCTTGGGCTGTAAAGATGCCCGTATAGTTTCCTAGCAGTGTCCTCAGTTCCAGCCACTGCTTCACTGCCACAGTTGATGGACTGTTTGCGTCACTGAGCTATTAACCTTGCTGTGTTGCTGCAGATGGTTTTATGTCAGGGGCCGCTGGAACAGTTGAGACAAGGTGGAGCATGACTGTCAACCAGTTAATTACCTATCCATGATGTTTCTACAGTCAAAGGCCACTCCTTATAGGAAAAATTGATCATGCATGAGTCATCTTAAATTAATGCTTTATTAGTTTTCAGTGTTTAAGAAATACTTAACAACAAATATTGTGAATTCATGTCTTCAACTGTGATTTCAATAAATGAAGGAAAATATCTAGCAACAACTAATCAGGGTAATCACATGATGATCCATAGGTCTCTGTTTGTATGTGCGTTTCTCTGTTTGTGTGTGAGTGTCCGTGTATTTATGTCTGGCTGATCTCCATCAAAAAAAAAAAAAATCGAGAGAAGCACTAATATATGTGGTTGGAGTGCAAATGAAACCAGATGCATAATTTCCATTTGGACAGAAGATTCAGTCAAAAAAAAAAAAACTAGATGACTCCTATCATAACCAGGCATTTCTGTTTTCTTAGCTAGCCCGTGCTAAACAAATCTGGCTCTTGTGTGGTGACAGAGCCTTATGTAATATCAATGTGCAAGGTCATTTCACCTCCTAGCAGCACTGACGTTGGCAATAACAAAATCTGAACACAAGTAGCCAGCTAGACACAATGGGGAAGATCGTGATAGACACAAGTGCAAATGGTGAAGTGTTTCAGCTGTCCGCTCGTGATCCGACCTCCCAAGACACATTTTAAAACCAAGTGTAAGCAACACCTGTATATCTGTGTTTGTGTGTGTGTGTGTATGTAAACTACCTTTCACTCCTTTTGGCAAGATAATGGGCCATAGCAGCATGACCAGCATTCACTTGTGCTCTGTGATGAGCCAGTTTTTCCTTGCTTGAAAGTAGCATATATTAGGGGGAAAAGGCTATATTACATTGTATTAAGTTTGAAATATCAGAAATATAATAAACTGTATTTGCAGATGTAAATGTTTTATCTTTGAGTAATATTTCTCCTGTCACTGAACTACTAGAGTTTTAGGTCTTTTAAACTGCTGCTCATGTTCACTATTCACCCACTTCCTTCTGTTACATTATGAAATTATGTGCATATATTACATTATATATTGCTAAAAATTGTAAGTGAATGGAATACAAACATACATTAAAGATAAATATTTCGAAAACACCAAAGTCATGCAACATAATCATTTTATCCTTGCGTTATTATGGAGCTTTAATAATAATGTGATAGATAAATTACGTTTTCCAAAAATATGGCACTGAACACTTGAAAATCATTCCACATGGTAAGTTGTATATTGTATCTCTAATCAGCAACATAAACTACTGATATTTCACAAAATTGGCCTCTAACAGAAAGGCTTGTAATAGGAGTCAACTCATGCAACCAGTTGCACTATTTGACTATTTAAAAACAAAATTGACAGGCATTATCATGTACACCGATGTAAGCACACGGCCTTGGCGTAAAATGTTTCAAACAATATTTGGTAAAACTTAAAGCGGTAAGAATAATGCACTGTATTGCATCCACAAATTATCATAAACGCAGCTATAAATTTTTATACAAAGGCATATTGTATTATAGCCATGCATATTATGCATTTGAAAATCCTATGAAGTTGTCATTTACACTGAACAAAAATATAAACGCAACACTCTTGTTTTTGCTCCCATTTTTCATGAGATGGACTTAAAGATCTA
>JAODUD010000036.1:14993935-15018020 GCA_026784285.1 Stomatorhinus walkeri
GCCACATTCTGTTTTTGTGGCATTAGCTTATGCTTTTATTTTGTTGTGTGTGCTGGTGATTCCTTGAGGGGGGGTGGGGCAATAAGCAGCTGCTCTTTTACCTGACAAATCCAGCCGGCTGCTATGAGCTCCAGTAGCTGACGAAAATGCTGTAAAACCTTCATCCCTTCATCTACCTTCTCTGTAGTAAGAATCTGACATGTTGCATGGAATACCACATGCACACAGTTATAACAGTACTGCGACTAATGTTGATTTTAGGATGGTATAATGGCTAAAAACATGCACATCAAAGTCCTGTGTACTAAAAGTATATACAGTGAAATATGTGGAGTCATGCAGCTATCATGTCAAATTAAACTTTCAACAAGGCCTAGGAAAGTTAATGCTTAATTCTTAGGGTTCATTTTGAGGTTAATAACGCATCATTATTTCTTTTATTGCCTTAAAATCTGTAATTTAATATCCAAATTGGAGAATGGTATGAGCCACAGTTTTTGATAGAGACATATAATATCCCTTTCCTGGTTTATAAATTATGGAAGAGCGATGATTTTGATGTTTCCCAGAATACAGAGCTGAAATCAAAACATTCAGTTAGCATCTCATCGGAAAGCTGACATCACCTGAATTTTTTAGGTTTAGGCCTACTTATTGAAATCTGTAGCTCTGATATAATGATTTTTGTAAACATTTTCCGCAAGTAAGCAGCCGCATGTCAGTCTCACGATGGATGAATGAAGTAAAAGTGCAGAGAAACACAAAATAGTTTTACTGACTAAATGTCACTCACTCTCAAAAGAACATAAGACATTTACAAACGAGAGGAGGCCATTCGGCCCATGAAGCTCATTTGGGCAACAACTCTTACAGACTGTCCATCATGGTGGCCACTCGAATTACCCAAACGACAGGTACACACACACACACACACACCCCTATTTTTGCCCATCTCAGTAACCCCACAAAGTACCCTCTGCAGCCACTGGACCGCATGTTTCCCACCATGCTCCTCAGGCCCTGGGCTGGGGGCTGGTATGGAGCTATGCAGTCACAATGCAGCATGACAGTCCTACGCCAATCTGGCGTCCACACCCTGTAAACCACACCTCCAGTGGCTATCCAGCTTGGGTGACCACCCGGTCCTCCTGATGGGGCAGTACTGTCTGACCATGGCTGCGTCCTGTTCTGCCAGGCCAGCTTGTGCACAGTATGCACACGTTTCCAGCCCCACTGGCTCAGGGAGCTGAACACCAGCATCACCGGGATCTGCAGCTCACAGCCAGACACGAGGATGGCGGGGGTGCAGCCAGTGCAGAGGTAGGCTTACTGGGGCTCTTTCCCGTCGTAGCTTGGTAGTTTTAGATGGGTCTTCGACTCAATCAGCCGCATCCCTGCATCACACTCCCAATTAAATGAGCCAGACTTGTCGAAATAAGTCAGACTTTCCCTTAATCCTGCTTCATGGAACACCACCCAGGTCCCAGAGGTGTGAGGCAACAGTGCTAACCACTGCCCCACTGTACTACCCCATAAATGCACACATAAAATAAAAGCATATTTATTTTAATTTACAGACCAATTTCTCAGAGTTTCACATCCTTTACTAGTTTAAATTTACTCTTAAAAATATTTGAATGTTTCCAGCACCGTGTTTTGTACTCATTCCAGGACATGCACCAGCCCCATTACCTCTTTGCTATCATGTGCCCTTTGTGTTCTGGCACCTTCTGATTTACAAATGAAGCACTGCCTATAGACTTTATTTCTCATTTTTTTTCCCCCAGAGTTTTTCCCTTGAGACCTTTCTAATAGTACTCTTGGAGGATGGAGGAACTGTATCATGTGATACTCGCTTTCAATACAATCACAGTCAGGAGCTTCTTAACAGGTTATGAATGAGACCTTCAGTCTGGTGATCCTCAAAGCACTTTAGGTAGAAATGTCAGATGTGGCCTCTAGAAGCACCATTTAAGGTTTCAATGAGAGGATGTATGAAACAAAACTGAAGATTTGCTTCCACCTCAGCTGATAATGTTAGGCAGAGGAGGGCAATTTTGAACCTCAGAAGCTGGAGGGCATGTTATTTTTCATTCCTGCTGAGGACTTAATTATGTTTGATTAACTGCCAGCTGAATGAATTTGCACATTTAAAGTTTTGCTGAACTTGTAGACTTGTTTCCATTTTTTCCTCGTTTTTTTCATTACTGACATCTCCGTTCTGTGCTGTCTTACTTGGCCTAATTCTTATGACCCTGTCCTGCCTGTCTCTCTGTCTGCTGGTGCTACGCTTTACAGCTCAGTAACACCAAGGTCAAGATGGGCACAGCTTTGAGCCGCTGCTCCACCAGCTCTTCTCTCTTTTGACAGAACCTAATGAAGCAGAAATTGACCCCCCCCCCACAAGCATCACCCCAGCAACGCTGCTCTCTTTCTATCCCTGTTACCAAGTCAAACATCGCTCTAACTCCCATTTAGTTGGACCTAAAACACAGCAGTAGGAGCAGCTGAGCTTCAGACAGTGCAAAATAGTGATGTGCAGATCAATATTAAAAATTGGTTCTTCTGATCTGAATGTTTCATTTGGAGAATCAGTTCTAACATTTAAATATCAGGTTTTAATCTGGTCATTTAAATGATTATATTATCATAGGGAGCAGAACGTGATCTAAGAAAGGGAAATGTAATGATCAATCTCCAGCTGTCTTACTCTCTAGTTTGGGCCCAAATATCAGCATCGATTATGTATTTGTGACACCAACCTTCATATTAGATTGAAAAGAAAGTGAGTGGTATTGCCCATCCCTAGTGCAGAAAATAGAGAATGCTAATAACCCTGAAATCGTTTACACTAAACATTCACTACACTGAAAAGGAACCTCTGTTTGTGGCTGATTCTGCCCTCTGCTATGTGACTATGGAGTTTGCCTGTTCACTCCGTATCAGGCAGGTTTCCTCCAGGTAGTCCGACTTCCTCCCACAATCCAAATAAACACAATTTAAGTGTACGAATGTCTCAAAATTGTCCTTGTGTAACCTTGTATTTCATAAGTGCTTTTTATCTATGGATAGGATTGTTTGTTAAGCAGTACATGAAGTTAGCAGCTATTAATCTTACAGAAAAACATCCAGAGCTTATCCTAGGAACCCCAACATAGCCCCATATACAGCAGGGTTTGCCATTGTGGGCCTTGTTTCATTACAATCATGACTGTCATTAAAATTATCGGCGTTTTGTGCCACAATAAACCATCGGTTTGTCCACACCACACAGAATAACCCTCATTCACATATCGCAGTGACGAGTCTGGATCACCCAGCACCCTGTCGGCGGATCGTGGTTTTCTCCTCTTAAGACCACTCTCAGTAGGTCCTCACCACAGCTGACCATGAGCAGAAGCCTTGCCATATTGGAGATGCTATGACCCAGTCGTCTGGTCATAACAATTTGGCCCTTATAAAAGTCACTCAGGTCTTTACCCCCGTTTTTTTACATCCAACAAATCAACTCTGAGTACCGAATGTTGTTATAACGTTTTGACTCCTCAGTGTATGTGTGCATTTAAGAAATTGATCAATATGTGGTGTGGAAAGAGGTCGAAATTTGCTACAATTTAATAAAATGTGAACATTTGAAAATTGAGAAAGTTACTGCAACACATACACCTTCAGGTCCAGGTCTTATTCTAGACAACTTCGAATAAAAAATCTATCCTTGACACGGGAGCTTCTCTGTGTGCTTGCAGAGGAACCCAGTACTGCTGATAATATATGGATTCTGACAGTGAATAAAAAAGAAATTATGATGATGTTCTAAAACAGCTCAAATCTCTCAAAAGATACTGATCTACTACAAGCCATTAGAACTTAAAACAAAAAAGCATCAGGTTTGGGTTGACATTCTGAGAGGTATGAAGAAAAAGACTTTTCCTTGTCACAGAAAGATATAATGACAGCGAAACATGTCTTGTCATTCAATTGTTTTTGGCTTTTTCATTATAATACTTGATCTGCATTTGCAGGACATGAAGTGAACACATTCAGCTAACGGGACATGTGAACCATCCACATGTCCTCGATCAGTCCCATGGAAGGGTGACATTGTGGATGTGACGTACGAACTGTAACATCATGGGTGAAGACTTCAATCTGCACCCTGCACAGGGCCAGCATGGAGAATCAACTCATTGATGGACTTGGGCTCAGCCTGATCACAGTCTACACCTTGCTTTTAGCAAGCAAGTGCACTCATTCTTTTTTCTATAACATTAGTCTGCCCACGGAGACGGGTAGTCAGTTGACCTTTTTTCGACATACATGGGAATTTTAGTTTCCTCTCCTCTGCTGCTATCTGGCTTTCTTTACTTAATTTCCTTTTCTTTTGTTTTCCCTGTTTTGTTTCTTAATAATGTTGTAATGTATCACAACACACCCATGTGAAGCGCCTTGGTGTGACTCTGTCGTGAAAGGCGCTATATAACAATGAATTGAATTGAATTGAAATGGGTGCCTGTGTGGTTTAATGAGTTATCACAGCTAGAGTCAACGTCAATATGAAAGGTTCTATGTACTGCAAATAAAGTAGTAAATACAGTATACTATGCATACCCTAAACTGACAACTCAAGGAATTGCTATCAAACCAGCTTGAAGACAGATTAACAGCTGCATTTTCAGTCAACTGTATTTTTAATTCGGTGCTTGTTTGAATGTTGTAGGTAACATTATTTGACTCTTCATCCTTCCATCCATTCATCCATCCATCCATCTTCCAACCACTAATCCTGGACAGTGTCCGGGGGAGACATGGATCCTGTCCAGGGCAGCAACACAGAGCTTGAGGCAGAGGAACCCACTGGATGCAGTGCCGGCCCACTGCACAGCACATACTGGAGAATGGATGGGCAGATGAACTATTCTCTGAAGAGGCACAAGCCAGCATGGATATGGGGTTTTTAATGCATATGTACGTTTTCTTCATCAATGCAATATATATGACAATAACAGTACATATACTCAGTAAATTCAGATATACCATGTATGATGAAATGCATCAGCCGAATAGCATTTAACCAATGGCTGGCCTTCATGGAAACATGTGAGAACACGTAAATTCACGGAGAATCAATTATTCTGCCACAGGATTTAAATTTCACAGCATTGCCGGCTGCGACGCTTGTCAGCTCGCCTGCCTCGTCATCCTGCCCGCCTGCTGCATTGTCTGCCAGGCGGAAGGATAAGGCAAGACCTCCCCACTCGCCGCCCGCTGAGCCGACGCCCCCCTGTGTTCCCATGGAACTGACGCCTGCATTACCGGCAGCCACGCCCGCTGCCCCGGCCCCAGAGACTCCTGTCCTGGCCCCAGAGACTTATGCCCCCGTGACTTGTGCCCCAGTGACCATTGCCCCCGTGACTTTTGCCCCAGTGACTCCAGCCCTGGATCCAAGCCCCGAGGAGGTCCCGGACAGTATCTCCTTTGTTTCCTCCTCATTGGGGGAGGAGTTGGAGTGGGACCCCTCGAGGATATCCCTGCTGGGGCCGCCCCGGCTACGACCTGACCCACGCTGTAGGCTACCCTGCCTGTCAGTGTCCCATAAGGGGCGAGGGCACAGGTGTAGGGTCCGGGTCCCGCCCGCCTGCCCCCTGGCTCGCCCTCGGTTGCCCTGGTGAGGGCTCCGGGGCCTCCTTCGTCGCCAGGGGCTCCGGCCCTTCGGTCGCCTGCAGCTCCCCCGGCAGTGTCCTGTCGCCCGTCCTCGGGCCTGCCGCCCTCGGTCCTGCGGTCGCCTTCGGGTACCCCAAGGTTGGCTCCTCGAGCCCCGGCGGTCCCTGCTCCTGCGAGGCGTCGGTCGGCCTTGCCTGCCACGGCTTTTCCTCCCTCCTTCCCTGGTCCCTTAGGTTCCCTCGTCCCCTCCCCTGGTTCCCCCTTTGGCTCCCTTTATCCCTCGTCCCGTCTCCGTGTCCCCCTGGTGGTCCCCTCCTGCTCCCTTCGCCCACGGCTCCTCCGGCCGCCACCCGTCGCCCGCCTTGGGCCCCTCGGGCTCCCCCTGTTCCTCTGCCCTTTCCTGTGTGGCCCCCTGTCTCTGCTCCTCGCCCTGTTCCTCCTGTCTTTGCTCCTTGTCCCTCTATGGCTCCTCTGTTCACCCCCGGCTCTTTTGTTCCATCCCTCGGAGTTCCTCCTCTGTCCCCGTTCTGGTCTGTTTGTCCGCGTTTCCTGTTTTGTGTCAGATTCTGTCGTGGTTCTTGCCCCTATGTCAGGCTCCCCCTGTTCCTCTGCCCTTTCCTGTGTGGCCCTCTGTCTCTGCTCCTGACCCTGTTCCTCCCGTCTCGACTCCTTGCCCCCCTGTGCCTCCTCCGTTCACCCCTGGTCCGTCTGTTTTGCCTTTTGTTCCCCCGATGTCTCCTTTCCTTGTCTGTCTGTCTGCGTTCCCTGTCCTCTGTCAGCTTATGTCGTGGTTGTTACCCCTCTGCCTGTTCTGCATGTCTGTCCTGTTCCCTGTTCCGCGTTAACCTGTTTTTTGGTCTTGTTTTTCCAGGTCCAGTCTGCCCTCGTCTCGTCCGTCCCTTCCCTGAGGCACGTCCGGAGTTCGCGCCTTGGGGGGGGGGTTCTGTCATGATCCGTCCGTCCGAGCCTCCTGTGTGCCACGCCCCCCCCCGTTACCTCGTGTGCAACCCCAATGGAGATCACCTGTTGCTTCGTCTGATTGTAATCATCTGTGTCCTGTTGGTTCTGCCCTGTCTTTTATATTTAGTCCGCGTCTAAGTTAGTCTCCCTAGTTCTGTCATTGTGATGTTTAGTTGCGTTTACCCTGTGTGTCCTGCAATAAACCCCGTTTACTTGGATTATCTGCCTTTCTGCTGTCTTGTCTGCTGGAAGCCGCCTACATCCAGGCACGCTTCACTCGTTGAACGTGACAGTAGCCTCCACGCCAGAACGCCCAGCAGTGTGTCTTAGATGGTCAACCACGGCACAGAATACATCATAGTCAGTGGCACTGTGGGCCTACTGTTTGACAGCAAATAACAAAGAAAACATTTAATTATTTCATCTGATAACATGTGCACCAAAACAGACAGAGACTAAATGACTAGCAGATTAGCGGGACAGAGTTGGGTAGGGTGAGAGAATAGACATGATCAAATGAGTGACGAGGTGGAAAGGCTGCTCTGATTTGGTGTGAAATTCAGAACCATTTTTTAAAATCCTCCTAATGTTTTGGCACATTTGAAAAACAGGGCCTCAAACAAAACACCACTAACTAACGTGTAGTAATTACTTACCTCGTTCAATAGGTCACTCTCGGAATATCTGTCCTCATCACTAAGGTCAGAGAGACTTGCCTGCCTTTTCCTGTCCACTTGTAACTGTTCTGACTTTAAATTCTTGAATGACCAATCACAGTTCTGCTTGTCAGCCTGTGTGAGTGAGCACGCACAATGAGAGCCAAGAAGCTGCAGAAACACATTCTAATGAACCTGGTTTATACTTGATACATATGGCACAGACATGTTGAATGTGTAAGAGCTGATAAGCCAAAGTGAGGAATTACCAAAAAAATGTACTATTCCTTAAGATAAGACCATAAAACAGATGTCCACTAGCTCCTGGAGTGAAGTTGTACACTGTATCTTGCACTGAAACAGGTTTTGGGTGAAGTGTAATTCTGGTGCTCTTTGGGAAGATGCTATCTTCGCAATAAGTCAGATCGTGAATTTTCTTCCCTGCTACATATTCCATGCTCAACTGTAAGTGGCTTTATTGCAAAGTGAAAATGTTTAGGAAGAACAGAAACTAAAGTAGCAGAGTGGGGTTGCCAAGTGCTGTAATGCATAGTGCGTAAAAAGTCGCCAGTACTTTAACCCCATAACTGCAGAGATCCAAACTTCCTCTGGCATTAATCCCAGCACAGAAACTGTGCATCAGGAGCTTCATGGAATGGGCTTCCATGGCCGAGCAGCTCATGCAAGCCTCACATCACCAAGCACAATGCCAAGTGTCGGATGCAGTGGTGTAAAGCACGCAGCCACTGGACTCTGGAGCAGTGGAAATGTGTTCTGTGGAGTGACAAATCACGCTTCTCTGTCTGGCAGTCAAATGGATGAGTTTGGGTTTGACAGTTGCTAGGAGAACATTACCTGCCTGACTGCGTTGTGCTAGCTCTAAAATTTTGTGGAGAAGGGATAATGGTATGGGTCTATTTTTCATGGGTTAGGCTAGGCCCCTTAGTTCCAGTGAAGGGAACTCTTAATGCTTCAGCATACCAAGACATTTTGGACTATTCTATGCTACCATCTTTGTGGGAACAGTTTGGGGAACAGCCCTTTCTTTTCCAGTATGACTGTGCCCCAGTGCACAAAGAAAGGTCTATAAAGACATGGCTGGGTGAGTTTGGTTTGGAAGAACTTGATTGACCCACACAGAGTCCTGACCTCAACCCCATCAAACACTTTTGGGATGAACTAGAATTGAGATTGTGAGCCAGAACTTCATATCCAACATCGGTGTCTGACCTCACAAAAGTGTAATACTTGTTTGTGGGTGCTTTCGGGGTTTTAAGACTGAGGAAGTTAGAAGATTAATACAAGAAAACCCTCAGACACAGATGAGCTCTCTTTTTTTTTTGTCTCCCGCTCCCATCTCCCCCTTCATAATAAAAGTCCTCACAACAATATCCAACAACACAAAATAGATACTGCTGAATTTACATTGAATATTGACATATAATATCAGTATTTATTTTTCCAACATAATCTCTGTAGTTATACAACTCTGTTAAACTCAATTTAACTCTTACAAAAGCTCTTCTGGATGAATGGGCAAAAATTCTCACAGATACACTTTAGAGTGGCAGTTGTTATGGGCGCGAAGGAAGGGGAGGCTTACTCCGTGTCATAATAAGTTCCTGTACATTTAATGACCAGGTGTCCATATATTTTTTCCATATAGTGTGTATATGTATGCATGTGTGTATGTATGTATGTATGTATGAATGCATAAAGAACAGTTTTACAAAGTGACCACAGTATGAACAGATTACATCAAACATAAGACAATTATCAAAGAAAAATAAGGGTGTAGCTAGGAGACATTTGTAGGTAAAAACAACTACATTCAAAGTTAAAGTAATGTAAAGTAAAATTTTAAAGATGAATATGTTTGTGAATCGCTTAGAGTAATGATGCAATTCCTCCCACTATGAATATTTCTCCTGCTATAGAATTCAAGTATTTAGCTTATGAACATGAAGCCGTTTAGGTCTCTTTTCACATAAATGTATCAAATGAGTTAAAAAATTACATTTCTGCTTTTCAAAGCAGAATAATGCAAGCTAATGAATACAAAGCAGCCCAGAGGCACATTAAAGTTATGCGCGTGGGGAGAATTTAAAAGCAGGACTCATCATATGTCAAGAAGAGGTAGGGTTAGGATTAGAGAATTAGAGGATGTGCTAAATCATCCTGATATAACAGCATGTAAAAATGACCTCTTCTCAAATAAACCCCAATTGCCACACAACATAATGAAACACAAATAAGAATGGTACTTTTTGTCTTAAGTATTTCAACAGTATTTTATTAAAGCAATTTACAGTCTTCCAAGTATTCAAACCAGAAACTACTGTTGAACTGTTATTGTTGAACTGGATCTCTGATTCCACAGAATACTAAATATTATGTTTTTTTGTTGTGTAAATACAGGTTAATATGTTCTCTCAGAAACCAAGGAACAAACCTTCTTTTTATAAAGAGACATCATGCTGCTTAAATAGGGCTTGTTTGGCTCACGAATGAAACTGCATGTTTATTAGGCTAAAGAAGGGACACTCTTTTTCTGAGAAATTCACTGCAGAGACCGTTTGGGATTCTTGGAAACTGTTGATTCAAGCCAGGCTGATACTTTGTGCTTTTTCTTTGTCTGAATTCCTTCCTTTAGAAAGGCTTTGAAGGTTCTTTAGTTGGCAACATCTCGCTGTCATTCTCTTCAGCACCTCTGAGTGAATGTAGTGTGTGGTCCAGTGAATGAGGATTTAAAAACTGCTTTGCAGAAACACATTTAAGTATACAACTCACAGACAACTCTGCATTAACGGTTTATCTCAAGGATCACGGCCTTGCCCTTAAAAGAGAATTGCTCCACATTCAAGATTGGGTGCAGAAGGATTTTTTCACCTTTTATTAAAGATGACTAAGAAAGCACGTCTTGCTCATAAAATGCGGTAAATCTTAAGCTACTAAACGTTTCAGAGAAAAATCCACGTGATATAAATGTACTATAAGCATTTCTCTGGACAAACAAATGTTAAAATTATTTCTATCACGCAATTAAATGCAGCAGTAACTAAATCCAGCAAGAGTACAATGTAAAGCATGGCGATGTATATTGCCTGTTACAGTGGGCTAATCAGTTTGTTGGCAGACTTTTAAAAACTTCACATAGTAGTTCATCCGTTAATTTAAAGGTGATTATTGCAAAAAAATAAAATTCAGTTAATATACTTTTGCTGTGAATTATTTTGTAGACGATTTATTATTATTATTATTATTATTATTATTATTATTATTATTATTATTATTATTATTATTATTATTACTACTACTACTATAGTAAATTCTCACTGTTAGGTTAGGCTGCCCCCGCCCTAAACCAAACCAACTGAAATTAAACCCACCCCCAGCCCCGCTAACTGAGTTAGCATCGGTGAATAGGGATGTTTTGCAAGGCAGGTTCACTAAGAGCGATCTCTGTAAGTGTCAGGTATACATAATAGTCAAAAAGAAACTTTCGCTAGCGCTTCATACAAATTTCAATAATTGTGGACCAAACGTCTAGGAGGTCTGAAAGAATGTACGCAAAATACGTACTGTAAGGATTAAGTATACTGTTCGTCATGGTGGTAAGTACTAACTTTAAATCTGCGCAAATAAGTTACTGGAATTTTTATAAAATTCCAATTCACACTTATATTTCCAGAACGACTTATTACCAGGTTCTTGTTTTATTATTATGATGAAAAATATGATCATGTTGTTTTAAAGCTGCAGTAACTATACGTTTAACGCTGTTTCTGTGGTTTCATTGAATTGTTATTATGTGCACAGAGGCTCGCTGTTATAGTACACATCTGCTGCTATAGTCGGAACAGACTAACTACCCTTAAATGACACTGGAAATGCCGAGTTTAAATCTATTTCAACACGTATTTAGCTACAGAAAACTGCTTGTTTGTCGCGGTAACTTTCCATTCGAAAAGAGGTATTAATGAGGTCCCCTGATTTCAAAAACAAAAAGAAATAACTAAATATATTAACTTTAAATAACTGAGCTGTCTTGGTGAAGGATGAAGACTATCTTTCTGGGAACTTTTTTTTTTCAGTGCGATCGAAGGACAAGTTGTCATTGTAATGGCCAACAACAGGGAGTCCCCAGGGAGGAGAATAATGCGACATAGTGACGTTTAATGGAGAGGCAGTGAAAGAGATCTTGGGGAAGCTAGCTCAGTTAGAAAGATAAGTGTCTCAACTGACAGTATAGTGTTGCTGTATTAAGAATAGGGTCAGACATACCGGCCTTTTTCTGCTTGGTGATGAGTATAGGTGCTTAAAACGAGTCATCTTGGTTGTGGTAGACTGAATGACTGGTATATGTTTACAAAGGTTTGTATTCTTGTCATGTTAAATATTTGTTTATTATAGGTTTAGAGGGGAAAATGTTTTTAATTCTATGTTTATTTTGCTCCGGGACAAGGGTGCAAGAATACGCTTTCACACACAATACTTGAACTGTTGTTATGATAATCTCTGTGTGTATTATGATGTATTACATATTTGTAGTTCTCTCGCTGGACTATTTGCACTGAAATTGCTGCTCCTTTGCTCATCTTCACAGGTTTTGAACATCCTTGTTGCCTGTGTTGCTGTTCTGGATATGATTGATGGGCATTATTTTAAGGATTGGAATTATAGTTTTGGTGAGCAAAACTCACTTGCAATGGATCCTCTGCACCAAAATGCCTCTGCAGACAAGTTGGGCGCAAGTGGCTTTGGTGTGTACCGCAGGGTTAAGCGCTCAGCCCTGTTGGCTTTCTCTAAATCTGTGTACTCCTTTGAAGTAAGAGAGGATACAGCCCCAGGTGAGTACAGTAGTTGTAAGAAAGCTCTTATTTCACTCCCTCTTATAGTATGTCCTCAATTTTTTAACATTATTTTAGTTTCATAGCTGACACTTTGGTCAAAAACGATTTACAGCTACCTATTTATATTCATTCTCTTAGCTGGATATTTTTACTGGAGTAATTCCAGGTAAGGACCTGTAGGGGCACCCCCTGAGAACTGACCTGGAATCCTACCCTGATAAGCCTGTGTACTTTACTCTATGACTGCCTGCTATTATAAAATGTTGTGTAAATGTGAGGGCTGTTGTGTTGGTCTAATTCACCGTAGGATTACACAAGTCTCTCATCTCCCATGCATGACTTTTACATCTCTATCGCAAATAGGGTTTGCCACTTTACTCACAAAAAGCACTGAAATTTTTTATCTGCAGGTATGTTTTGATATCTCAAATTAAAATGCAGTCCTTTGGACAGTACAGTTTTTTTGTGTGTATGTGTGTGTATGTATTACATATATAATTGGACATATACAGTGATATTAACACAATCACAAATAGATCTGGATAGAAATGACATAAATGATCTCCTCTGAAAATATAATTCTTGCTTTTAACAGGAGCAGTGGTGGGGAGGGTTGAAAGGGGTCAGCCTTTGGCGTACACCGTGCTGGTGGATGATGACGGGGGTGGCCTGTTTCTGCTGAATCCAATCTCCGGCGAGTTTACGTTGACCCGTGCCTTGGACTATGAGTCCGAGCAGCACTACATCCTCACAGTGGGATCGCGCGGCCGTGCCGCTCAGGCAGCCAGGCTCAGGGTGTATTTCAACATCATCGATGTCAACGACAACCCACCCATTTTCAGTTCGGACAGCTACTCAGCTGCCGTGGCAGAGGATACCTCTGTGGGCACCTGTTTCCTCATCCTTAATGCCACAGATGCAGATAGCGGTCAGTATGAACAATAGTAACACTAATGTAAAAAAGAGGTTAATGTTATGTGGCAAGCATAGTTGTGCTTAATTGGCTGCCAAATACTCCCTTCCAGTTACAAGCACAACCCGCCCCTCCCCAAAAAAGCATCTTTTAAAGCAGAAGTTATTGTGGCTTATTTAGATTTAAATCTGTCACAAAATTCACTGAAGCCATCTGCTTTATACTTAAACCAGAGACAATCTCCCTATATTCAAAAATGCACGTTCTTTGTAATTAATGACCTTAAAATGAAAAGAATCACATATATTCTCAGAGAAATTTCTGAATATGTTCATCTTTATTAAATATTGACATTTTCTGTCTACAACAATACTACACAATATTGGCATAAATATGCAGTAAAAATTGAAATATACATTAGAGTAAAAAAAGTGACAACGTTCATGACTTTTCAATTTTATTGTAAAAGCTTAATTTTATGATGCATGTTAAAAAGCATTTAAAAATATAAGACTAAATTCTTTGTGCTCTCTTGATAGAGCCTGCCGCATGTGTTGATTTGCCTTTGTAATGTTCTGTTTAACAGGCGTGAATGCAGAACTGAACTGGACAGTGGCCACAGGAAATGAACATGGCAGATTTGCAATGAGTCACAGTGGTTCTCTTTGTCTGCAGAAAGAGCTTGACAGGGAGACAATGTCTTTATATATTCTGACAATCCAGGTGAGTGACTGTGGCCAGCCTTTGAGCTCACGTCTTACCGGCACAGCACGTGTTACTATACTTGTCAAGGATGTGAATGACAATGCGCCATCCTTCAAGTCCACTGGCATGATTCATATCCCAGAAGACATTCCACTCCAGACAGAAATCATGGTCGTTGAAGCGGTGGATCTGGACTCTGGATCAAACGGTCATGTATTATACGAGCTGCAAAATTGGTCTGGAAGCAGATTCAGAATTAACTCCACAACTGGCATAGTTTATCTGGAAGAACCACTGGATAGGGAATTAGTTAATGTTTTTAAGGTTCGTATAACGGCACGAGATGAAGGAATTCCCCAGTTGTCCACTTCAATGAACATAACAATTTTTGTTGAGGATGTGAATGACAATGACCCAGCTTTCTCCAGGAGCTTCTACAATGTGACAGTAAGTGAAGATCTACCAAGAGGGACCAGTCTACTCCAGGTCCATGCTAATGACGCAGATGCAGGGCCCAATGGACTTCTACAGTATCATCTATCCCAGGACTCACCATTCCTGTTGGAAGCAGTGGGAGGGGTTTTGTCTCTGAAGGACAAGCTAGACCGTGAAAGGCTCCCTACACACATACTTACTGTTTTTGCTGTAGACCAGGGAGTTCCTAAGAGGTCTGCTACAGCCATTGTCCGGATTACCGTCACTGACATCAATGACTGTATTCCTCTCATATCTCCACCATCAGTGACACTCCATGTATTAGAGAATCAGGACTCCCCTCAAATTATTCATCAGGTAACAGGAACCTTATCAAAATAAAATAGCTTCCTTTATAGAATTTTCCTTGTGTAAAATTAGCATACACAAATACCTAAGATATTTTTTTCATTGAATTGTCAAGGTATCAGCTGTTGATGAAGATCTGGGTCTGAACACCCTGCTGTTGTTTTTCATTGACATGGGTAATGAGGAAGACCTCTTCTCACTCTCTCCCAATGGAACACTTCAAATGCTTCAAAGTCTGGATAGAGAGCAGAGAAGCCAGTACACATTACATATAATCGCTGTTGACTCAGGTAACGTTTTTATGTCCAATAGAAATGAATCACTATCTTATACAAGTTGTTTCTGACTTGACTTGCTTTTGACTTCCTTCTGTCTCCATTATACAGTTATTGTGAAACAATATTTACTGAACAATCTCTGAAAAGATGGAGTTAGCTACTGTTGATGGAAGTCGATTTCCTGAGCGTACCTACAAATAAATGTGATCCTCAAACAGAATTTAAAAAAGCTTTTGTTGGCTTTAACAGTATTTCCATTTCTCTGATACATTTTTCAGATTTTTTTGACATCCATATTTCAAATGATTACAATGCAGCTCCTGTATTGCTACTTTATTTGAAGTCGCACGCCACTCTGATTAAATTTATTACACTTCATAATTTATGTGTGATGACAAGATCAAAATATAAAATGTGAAAGTGGATTTAAAAAGATAACATAATACACATAATATCTAATACAGCATAATAGTATTTTTTTACTAAGCACAACTCTCAAGTTTGGTCATGGTAATTTTTAGCCAATTTTTTGTTTTTTCATAGCATACGGGTTAGATAGTTGTGGAAATGAAGCAAACTGTTTTACATTGTCAATTATGTGATTCTTTTTTTCAACTCTTCCATTGTAGTATATTGTAGCGACTGAAATAAGAATATGTGGAATGTGGAATGTGGAAAAGGACAAATGCGGTGTTGCCAAAGAACTTCACTCTTTAATTCTTCACCCAACCCACAAATATAGAATATTACTTCTGTTGCATCCCAAACTTGCGATAAAACATTCTCAGCATGTACTGCAACTGCAGGCCAGAGAAACAACTCTGTCAGGAGAACAACAGAAGACAACTGGCCAGTTTGTCGTGAATTATACATCATGAGTGGTATCTGTTTCAACAAACTAAAATTATAAGTTACTGAGAGATAGCCCAGTGGACTGACATGGAGTACCTTGATGAGAGCCGTGATTGGTCCCCACACTGTACAGCACTGTTACATCAGTGTTGACAGTACAGAGTGTACTTATACAGAGTGTACTTATCCAGAGTGTACTTATCCAGAGTGTATTTATCCAGAGTGTACTTATCCAGAGCGTATTTATCCAGGTGCCGAGTCAAAACAGAGAGTTCAGGCCAACCAGACCATGAAATGACCAATAACAGCATTAAAACTTTGAGTTTGGGTATAATTAGCCTTATTATTAGTAGGATCTTCTTACAGATAAACTCAGTAGCAAAATAACTGGCAAGGTAACAGTAGTTTGCATTATACTCAAAGCCAAAGTAGTTCCAGATTGATGCAATGGGCTTCCTTATGCCTATATTTCAGACTTTTGGTAATTTTCTCTGTATGACAGCATATACAGTATTTAATTACATTCATTTTATTATAATATTACCAAATTTAGTGGAATATATTAAGGAATTCAAATGTAATCAGTGATTTGGTAACATGTATTTGAGGGAGCACATTAGTGCTAGAAGATTATATGCAACTTCAGCAATAAGAAGACTCACTCTGTGTGACAGCTTTACCGCAGGCAGATGATGGGTGATTCTTGAAGCCTTTTTATGTGAGGCGAGAAATTAAGCTTTGAAGCCTGTGATGGGATATATTATTGTGCAATGTCAATCACAAACCTGTTTAAACCAGTTCTTGTTGGTTACTTTAATGGTTTCAGTTGGACTGGCTGACAGTGCACTGTAATACTGATCATAGACTTTTAGCTCCATTTCATACATCTCTACCTCTTTCCCATGGGAACTCAGATCAGACTTCACAAAAAAAAAAAATCAGTAGCTTGTATACTCAGCTGCTATCCTCAGACAGCACCAAGCTGCCTTGGTTTCCCCTCCAAAATAAATATGAGCTTACTATTATTATTTATTAATAGCATTTCTTGTCTCCTCTGTATTTATATTCATGTAATTACTGAACCTGACTTTCTGGATCATCACTGAATTGTTTGTCATTGTACCATCTGAAATGCATCACTGAACATTGTACTGACTGCCGTTGCTGGAGATTTCAAACCAGTGGGTTGCCCGTTTTCTCATGCAAATCGCATACTTAACATATGCATTAAACTGACAACATCAGCAGTTTGGAAAACAAATGTTATTAACTGTGATAAATGTGTACAATTCATGTATTAATCTGTGATTTCATTCTTCAGGCACGCCACCTTTGACAGGAACTGGCACCATACATATTATAGTGGATGACGTCAATGATAATCCACCGATATTTTTCGAAAACTTAATTACTGCTGTTGTGAGCGAAGACATTCCTACAGGAAGTACATTCTCAATGATACATGCCTCTGACCTTGATGATGGTGTCAATGGTGAAATAAGGTAGTGAAACAAGGACACAAAAATTGCTACATACACACACACACACACATACATAGGTAGCTATATCTATACATAGCTATATATATTTAAGTGTATTGATTTTTATAACCATGCTAAACTAATCACTGAATAATTTCTGACCTACATGAAATGCATGAATTTATTTTTCCAATAATCGTATGTTTCAGGTACTTTATAGAAAACGAGAATGTTCCTTTCACCATTGATGATTTGGGACATATGATCACCACAGCTGTCCTAGACAGAGAGGCCGTGAATAGCTACAGGTTGACTGTGATAGGTAGGGACATGCATCCTACCCATCCCCTAAACAGCTCAGTCACGGTGTCTGTGAAAGTGAGCGATGTCAATGATCAATGGCCCAGGTTTCTCAATGGTCCGTATGTGGCTAATATCCCAACCACACTGGTCAGAGGTAAGATTGACTAATGTACTAAAGCAGACCACTGATTTAAATGTTTTTTGTTAGGCAGTAGTTGTTCCCTACTTCAGTGTTTCCCAACCCAGTTCACAAGGACCCCCAAACAATCCACAGTTTTGCTCCCTGCCAGTTTCCTGCCAGTCAAGAACTACGAATACCTGGCATGCTTGTGTTGGGAGCTGATCGAGAACAAAAATATGTATTGTCTGGAGGTCCCCAAGGACCAAGTTGGGAAACACTGTTCTATCCTGTCTTACACTGCTTTATTTTTCAGTGTATATTTACACGTTCATTTTTATTTTAACAGGTTCAATTGTTTGTGCTGTAAGTGCAATGGATGAGGATACTGGAGTAAATGCACAGCTCACCTTTTCCTTATTTGGCCGACATGCAGATCGGTTCTCCATAAATCCATTTACGGGGACAGTTTTTACTTCTGATGAACTTAAGGTAGAAGATGACATCACAATTGGTGTAAGAGTCGAAGATGGGGGTAACGTTCCAAAGTCTGACAGCACAACTGTTACGATCCGGTTCCAGAATGGGTTGGAATTTCCACTTTTGACAGTGGATGCCTTTGAATACTGGGTATCGGAAGATGATCCGTTGGACATGCAAATTACTATAGTTACAGCAGAAACAACCAGAAAAGGCCCAATCTCATACTATTTGGCCTCTGGAAACTTTGAGTTGATGTTCCGACTAGACCAAGAAACGGGGGAGCTGACAATAGGAGCCCCTTTGGATTATGAATCTTATAAGGAATTCCAACTTTGTATTGAAGCTAGAGATGCAGGCTTTCCTCCCTTTTCCACTTATGCTGAGGTCTTCATACATGTTAGAGATGTGAATGACAACTCTCCAGTTTTTACCAAGAGTGTGTACATGTGTGAATTGTTTGAGAATCTACCAGCGAGCGTGGTCTGTGAAGTCCTGGCTATCGATGCGGATTTAGGACTTTCCGGGGAGGTGGAATACAGCATTGTTATTGGGAATGTGGATGGAGATTTCACGATTGATGCAAACACTGGCATTATACAAACATTAAGGAGCTTAGACAGGGAAAAAAATTTGGGTTATAAGTTAACAATTCAAGCAGTAGACAAGGACAATACTCTGAACACAGGCACTGCAATGGTGTATGTAACTGTCCTGGATAAAAATGACCATGCTCCTCGGTTTTTACAGATCTTTCATACTCAGGTTTCGGAAGATGCACCAATCGGATCCACTGTCATTCAGATAACCTCCACAGATGAGGACATTGGTGAAAATGCTGTTATTTCCTATACAATTGTCAACAACCAGTCATCAAGTGTGAGGTTCCCTTTTGCTATTGAGAAAACCAGTGGGAGCTTAGTAATCGTACAGACTTTAGACAGAGAGGTTCAGAGTCGCTACATAATTAAAGTTATTGCTAATGATTCGGCTTGGAGCATTGGTACAGATGTCACTGTAGATATTTTAGACATCAATGACAATGGTCCTATATTTTCACAGTCCCAATATGCTGTGACTATCACAGAAACCAAAAATAAAGGGATATTTGTAATGCAGGTCAAAGCCTCAGATGCTGACATCGGACAAAATGGGCAAATTCTGTACTATATTGAGCCTCCAAATTACTTTTTTGGAGTAAATGCATCCACCGGAGATATTGCAACCAAGCAGCTAGTCTTGCTGAACCAACTAGAATCTCAGAGGCTTAGCTTTACAGTAGTGGCACTAGACTGTGGTGAAGATCCATATCGAAGTAACACAACTCTCACTGTGACCATTGTGCCTTACAATTACTTTGCACCAAATTTTCTGCCTTTTAGTCCTGTGCTACATATCCCTTATAATTTGGATGTGGGAACTACAGTGATCCAACTGTCAGCTGTGGATGAGGATTATCAGTCCAGGGCCACAGCTATAGAGTATACAGCTATTGGTGGAAATGCATCTGTTTTCTTTGAAGTGGATATTTATAGTGGACAGGTACGTCTGAAGGATTTTCTGAGGCAAAGCCTGAATACCATGTTAACCCTCATTGTTATGGCAAAAGACAAAGGTATGCCCCCTCTTTCATCTGAAACGAATGTTAATTTTGTCATTACCGAGAAGAACCACTTTTCTCCACGTTTTTCTGAACCTTTGGTCTTGTTTTTGGCCCCAGAGGATGTGCCTGTAGGCTTCGTTATTGGGAGGGTACACGCTGAAGACAAAGATGACGGAATCAATGGGCTTCTGTCTTATGCTTTTAAAAGTGGGAATGACAATGAGCTGTTTTCCATTGGACAAACGTCTGGTCTGATTACACTTATTAAAGGGTTGGACTATGAAATAAAAGAAGTTCATCTCCTTTGTGTCATTGCCAAGGATGGAGGCTGGATATCAAAAACAGGAGAACTTAATGTTACAGTCATTGTCGAGGACATGAATGACAACCCTCCAGTTTTCTCTACAACGGAATACAGAGTATTGGTGCCAGAAAATGCACCACTAGGAACAACAGTCATACAGGTAAAAGCTAGCGATAGGGATTCTGGAGCAAATGCAGAAATAACCTACTCACTGATGACAGGAGATCAAGATTTATTTTCTGTGGATTCCAAAAATGGGACCATTATCACTCGTGACATGTTTGATTTTGAAGTGCAACAAGCTTTCGAGTTGTCAGTAAAAGCCTCCAACACTGGAACTTTAGCCCATTTCAGTGTGGTGTATGTCTATATCCAAATCACAGGGCTTAATGAATTTGTTCCAAAATTTAGAAAAAGCCAGTATAACTTTACTGTTTCTGAAAGTATGCCTGCAGGTACTCGACTTGGCAAAGTGTCAGCCACAGACTATGATCTGGGCCCTGATGGAGAAGTATTTTATTTGCTAATCGGCCCAAGCAAAAGGGCTATGTTCAATATTGACAAACATAGTGGAGAAATAGTTATTGCAGGTGATTTAAGGAAACACAGTCATACTCCAGTGGTTTTACAAATTTTGGCAAAGAACAGGGGTAGTATTAATGGGACTGACATTGACGAAACCCTTGTCTGGGTCAATGTCTTGGATGCAAATGATCCTCCTAAATTTCACTTTGAGCAGTACATTGCAGAAATTAGTGAAGACTGTGCTCTAGGGGCCTTAGTCACCCAAGTACAAGCTGAAGACCAAGACTCTAAAATAGAGTGGCGCCATTTCTTTTACAGGATTGAGCGTGGGAACACAAACAGATCCTTCACTATTCATCCTGTCACTGGAGATATCACTGCAAATGCCTTCTTGGACAGGGAAAGGTGGCCTGTTTACAACCTGACTGTTACGGCTATTGACAGTGCATCCCCACCCGCCACAGGAAGCACAAATGTTGTTGTGATGGTGCAGGATGTTAATGACAATGCCCCAATGTTGTATTCCACTGACGTTTCTGTGCCAGAGAATCAGCCATATGGAACTGTTGTTACAATTTTAAATGCCTCTGATGCTGATATTTCCCCAAACCAAGGGCCGTTTACATACCAACTTGTGAATCCTGTCATAGGAAGTGGTTTCTCACTGACACTTGATGGAATATTGTCCACCACGCAGCCAATGGATTGTGAACGTAACCCAAAGTACTCACTCCTTGTGGTGATTCAAGATGCTGGTAATCCCCCCTTATCGTCTACAGCAACAGTTCAGATCAGGGTTTTAGATGAGAATGACAACCCTTCTGCTCCTAGGAACATATACATTGAGGTCAAGTATTATGGCAAGTCTTTCCCAGGAGGACTCATTGGTAATGTCCAACCAAATGATCCAGATGAGATGGATGTGTTCAACTGCAGCATCAAAACTGGACCTACACACATGTTTAGCTTTCCTTTGGGTAACTGTGACTTGTGGTCATCTCCATACGAGGGAGAGGCCACCTATAATATTAGTGTTGAAGCGAATGACTACATTCATCCCTCAGTTAATAGTAGCATCTATGTGAATTATAAAGGGTTCATTGATGCTTCAGTGAACAACTGTGTGTTATTTTATGTTTCTTCTTCATCTTTCAATGATTTCTTGTCTTTTGAGTATCTGAAATTTATAAAAGCTTTAGATGGTGTCTTTAACCTCCAGGCTTCTAAAAGCCACGTGTTTGGGGTTAGGGATTTAGGAGAATATGTTCTTCTTTTGGCTGCATTTAAAAGCTACAATGGACAGTATCTCAGTGGGGAAGTGGCACGTAGCCTCTCTGCTGCTCAGAAGAATGTACTGGAAGCTCGGAGTCATGTGAAAATCTCTCACATTACCAGCAACCCTTGCCTCACTAGTCCCTGTCAAAATGGGGCCACCTGCAGCAGAAGTATTTACATCAGCCAGGACTTTGCAGTTTTGGAGAGCCCAGCAGTCATACTGGTTTCCCCAAGGCAGGTGGAAATATTTAACTGCTCTTGTTTGACTGGTTTTACTGGCACAAGGTGTGAAACAGACATTGATGAGTGCATCAAAGATCCATGTAAACATGGGGCTACCTGCATCAATTACCCCGGTGGTTTTTCCTGCCAGTGCATGAGGGGTTTTACAGGCAAGCACTGTTCCAGTGATATCGATGAATGCCAGAGCATCCCCTGCCACAATGCGGGAACCTGCTTAAACACAGCAGGGACATTTCACTGCTCCTGCCAGTTTGGATTTGAAGGTGATTTTTATCCTTAAGTCGTGTCTGCTTGACAAGATGGATGGAGTATTGCATTGAATCATACTAAATCCAGATGAATTTTAAGCTTTCATTTTTAAGTGAAATTGAATGTTCTTGTGTTACCTATTCAGGGGACCTCTGTGATCATGTTGTCGACCATTGCGTATCATCACCTTGCCTCCACGGAAGTTGCATTAATGTTCCCATAGGATACACTTGTGACTGTCCATTTGGTAAGAAAGTACACTGTTTACCAGTACATATCCTTGTACGGACCTACTTGCAGGTATACCCTATATCTTATTCTAAATTTCTTTCTTAGTCATGAAATGTGGTCTCTTTTTATGTCATCTTATAAAACAACCCTAAAGAATGCTGTGTCTAAAAATCCCAGGAGATCTGCTATTTGATAAAAAGGTAAACAAGTATTCCTAATGAAGCGACCAGTGAGGGTATGTTTATTTTCTAGTGCAAATTTGGTTATTTAGCATTATTCCATTCACGTTTTTTTCCAGGTACAGGTGGAGAACACTGTGAGGAACAGAGCTATGGCTTTGAGGAGCTGTCATACATGGAATTCCCCCCTCTGGATCCCAGAAATAATGTGATCTTCTTTGAGCTGGCTACTGTGAGGGAAAATTCCCTGCTTTTGCACAACCATGGTGACAATTCAAGTTCTGAATTTTTGGCTCTGGAGCTCATTGGTGGGGAAGTTCAGCTTTCCTATAACCTCGGTGATGGAGTGGTGCGGTTGAAAACACAGAAGAAATTGACGGATGGGCTGTTTCACAGCATCACTGCCAGGAGGACGGGAAAGGTGAGACACTGCCATCGAAGAACAGCGAGAGTGTTGGGTTGGCCCAGTGATTGTGCACACACCGCGCAGAAGAGCAGAGGTAAGGAGCACGCACTGGTACAGCATGACAAACCACCTCAGGGTTGAGTGCAGCCATGTGGCGGGTGATACTTGGACCAGTGTGAGCCTTTCTCACTGGCTGGAGTGCCAATCCTGCCACCAACCCCCAAGTTCTTCCCTGTACGTTGGAGGACCTGCTTATAGGGCTGGGTGTAGATTAACATCATACCCAGGATGAAGCAATTTCAGGTTAAGGGCCTTTGATCAAGGGCCCAATGGAGTAGAATTACTCTGGCATTCATGGGATTTAAACCAGCAACCTTCCAGGTGCTGGCACAGATTTCTAGCCTCAGAGCCACCACTCCATCCCACGCAAAAACCTCTTATTTATTTTTCTCACAGTCTGCCTCTCTCCAAGTGGACAGCTGCCCTGATGATAAGCCCATTGGATACTGCTTTTCCCATACTGAGGGAGTTGGCAGTAAAAGGTATATATTTTTTGTCTGTTATCTGTTAAGTATTCTGTTGTGAGGCAGCATTTACAAAGGTCATCTTAAAGGTCAAAAGATTTATGAAACATAAGAAATGCTTTGCTCTACATTAGAAAGTTAACTAACGGTTTACATTTACTGTACCTTACGCCTTTATAATGCATTTGTAGAGCATTCATGGAACCTTCATAATGCATTCATAGAACATTCAGCATGTAACTATACCATACCATCCTAACATACCATAAAAGCCATAATATATATATTAATATCAAACATTATATGTGACACACTTGCGGTTAAAGCGTGCCTGGATGTCGGCGGCATTAAGCAGGCAAGATGAGGAAAAGGCAGGTAATCCAAAATGACGGGGTTTATTAAGCACAAACGGGGTAACACCACAAAACATCACAATGACACATCTGACAACCAGTACAGAGACGCGGACTAAATACCGAAGACTGACAAGACTGAAACCAAAA
>JAODUD010000036.1:15018120-15035207 GCA_026784285.1 Stomatorhinus walkeri
CATTTAACGTTTGATGCTTGGTGTGATTCGTACAGATGTATGTTGTCTTTCTGAAGCAGACATGAAAGCAGATTACCCGTTTTATTTCTCTCTTTTCCCTCTCTCCCTCTCTCTCTTTCCCCCTTCTTCTCCTTTGTTCCCCCCCTCTCTCCCTCTCCTCCTCTTGAAGAAGTAAATTAAAATATATAAAATAAACAAACAAATAAATAAATAAATGAATGAATCCAAATAAAGTAGTCCTCCGCAGAGGGGGGGTTGGTGGAGGGCATAAATAAATTTTTTTTTTTAAAAACGGATAACGAGACGGGGTAACGCTACAATACATCACAATGACACATCTGACAACCAGTACAGAGACGCGGACTAAATACCGAAGACTGACAAGACTGAAACCAAAACCGAGGAGCACAATCGACGACAGCTGGTTTCCATTAGGGTAGAGACACGAGGTAATGAGGGGGCGTGGCACACAGGAGGCTCTGACAGGCGGATCATGACAGTATAATATTAACAAGCATTATAATCATGTGATCATGTTTGTTATGAAGATGCACATAATGATCTATGCACACATAATGAATGCATTATTGAGGTGTAGTTTATATAAAGCGTTACCAAACAACTCTAACAACATAACAGAGTCTCGTGATTTGCTAGTGCAAATATGGCAGAATTATGTATTCTTTGAAGGCAGAAATATTATAGATTCAATTCACAATACAGGCTGTCAGGATTGTTTAGAGTGGTCATGAGATAGCAGCGGGAGGTTGTGAGCATGATTTCCAGAGTATGTTAATAAAAATAAACAATACATTGTAACTATAACCGCTACTGGTGGATTGAGATAAATCTACTTCCCCTGGTCAGTGAAATCTTCCTAGAGGAACCAGGCCTGCAAAATGGGGTCAAGGGCTGAAAAGTTTGGGAACCCATGGTTTAGGAAACAGATGATTCATTGAGCTGAAACAATCCAATGAAATTAAACTTGCACAAACTGCTCTACATACCATTTTCAAATTCGTACTGTTACCTAGAGCCTCTGCACATACAGGACCCTTGATGTCGATTCAATTAACATGACATTTGGTGGGATCAAGTCCATCGAGGCCATTTTGTTGCATCCTGCTCAAATCAGAACTCATGACTTTGTTGGATGTGTGAGGAGTGCCAAGGTGAATGGCAAGCTGTTGGACTCTACAGAAGCCTTGGCATCTTACAATGTGCTGGAGGGGTAAGGAGCGGTATTTACATCTATAAAATTATATCATATGAGCTGATGATCTACACACACATTCATGCAACACAATGTATACTTGTCGTTGTGCTTTTTTGCGAGCAAAGATTAAATATATACATGTTTCAGCTGCCCTCGTGCCACAACTGCTCCCTGTCATGGTGGTATCTGCTTAAATGGGGGGGTGTGCCTGGACCACTGGAGCCACCATTACTGCCAGTGTCGTGAACTCTTCACTGGGGTCAACTGTGCCACAGGTCATTTCTTTATTTCCGTTTAGATTTTTGAGTAGAGGAGGTCGTTTTTGTAGCAAAACTTCACATGTGTGTTTGACAAGTAAATCCACAGAAGATGAGCAGCTCTTATCCAGTAGCTGAAGACTGCTAAAAATGGATATTCACTCAGCCTGATTAAAAGTATTTCTGTTTGACTATTTTCCTGATTAGCACTGACAGAGGATAATGCAGTGAGACTCAATGGGCAGTCCTACATTGAATATATTATTAAGGAGAGCCACAAGAGAGAGCAGCATCTTACAAACCTGAAGAAGGGAGGAGATACAATTGCTGCAGCAGCAGTCCACATGTCTCGGATGGAGGTGAAATTCATAACTACTGAGCATGAAGGAGTCTTATTTTCCTACTGGGGAAGACGAGGTGGTGCAATACTTGGGGTAAGTGCAGGGGAGGGGCAGTCTCATTTGAAGTCAAATGATTATAATGCTAATATGCTATTTGAAAGTTATTGGAACTTTGCAAATTCCTTACTAACATGTGCCATAGAACAGAAAAAGTTTTTTTAATAACGATTTCATATCTTTTACATACAAATACTATATACAGTGGTACCTCAGAACTCGAATTTAATCCGTTCAGAACTCCGGATCGAATCCTAAAAAGTTCGAGTTGTGATCGAATTTTCCCCATAAGAAATAATGGAAAACCAAAATTACACCTAAATATGTTTTTTTAGCATTTAAACATAAAATAAACTCTATAAAACAAGAAGAGCATTTAAAACATCTAAGCACATTTATCAAAACAGTAATTTGTAAACTAAGAAAATAAATATCCAAATTATGTGTCCTGCCCCGATCATCCACTCCTTCTGTGAGCCACGCCCCCTCGTTAACTCGGTGTGGAATAGCCGTGTGATCAGCTGTTTCTGCTTGTTGTCATTAGTCCTCTGTATTTAGTCCGCGTTTCAGTTTGTTTCCCCAGTCCAGTCATTGTATTGTCTGTCTTACCTGTAATTAAACCCCGTATTCCCTGATACCCTGACGTCTGTGCCTTTGTCTCTGTTCCGTCCCCGCTCGGCACAACAATATTATTAGTACTTATGTATTAATGGTTTATTATTAATATTAAAATAATGAATAAGAAATCTTTATTTCTAAATGTATTTTATTATATGATAATTACTGTTACTGTCTATCATTGTCTAAATGTATTTTTACTGTCTAAATATATGTATTCAGCTAGTGTAATCCTGCACGATGCTATCACAGCGAATGTGAGGCTGAGACTGAAGCGTTACCCTTTGTTTCTGTTGAGAGACGTGCCGCGTGACTCATTTCCCTGCGCGTACAAGTTATCTTAGGTTGGCATTCACGGTCTGAGATTCAGATCGAACTCTAGATAATTTTTTTCCGAACTGGTTGAGTTCTAATGAGTTCGAGAACTGAGGTACCAATGTATTCATCTCTCCATTCATCCTGATTCCATTTGCTTGCAATATGAAGTTAGGATATGAAATGCTAACCAATAACACTTTCATAATGAACTGGACAGATAAAGGAAGGGAAGCTTGTCTACCGCTCGAGTGGCAATGTGTCCAGCCACCTGACAGAGACCTTTGTGAAGGCTGAGCTGCACCAGGCTCGTTGGCATGTTCTTCACCTTGACAAAGATGGGCCCACCACCGTACTCTATGTGGACAGGGTGCCTGTCATGAACACCACTGGCCCCATTCATGATGTGGACAGGATCATCTTAGGCGGAGGCATTCAGCCACACACAGAAAATGAACTAGGTCAGTAGATATGTTCAGATCAGTGTTTCGAAACTTAAGCTTATCATCGCTGTCCAATGAAAGCCACATATGTCCACAATTGACAGTTGTGAATTTTTATTATACATGGGATACACCCATTCTCCTCTGTCTAGTGATAGTATTTCACATCTAATTGACTAATGAAACGAACTAGGTCAGTAGATATGTTCAGATCAGTGTTTCGAAACTTAAGCTTATCATCGCTGTCCAATGAAAGCCACATATGTCCACAATTGACAGTTGTGAATTTTTATTATACATGGGATACACCCATTCTCCTCTGTCTAGTGATAGTATTTCACATCTAATTGACTAATGAAACGATGTTTTATGAAGTCATCTATTTAACTAGTATCTCAATTGGATGTCAGAAGTGTCCATCAAAACCAAATATCTCCCACCCCTTGTTTGGAAGAGTATGAACTAGGGCTGCACAATTCTGAGTAAAATATTGCAGCTTTTTTCACTCAGAACCTAGCAGTTTTCAGATTCTTGAGCAATATGTTTTGCTCTTTATTATTATTATCATCATCATTATTGTTATTGTTGTTACACTATAAGGATGGATCCCTCTGCTACCATGCCCCCTCATCCATTCACATTCACTGGAGTAATTACAGCTGTCCAATTACTGAGTGGCATTTTCTTGGCGGCTTGATTTCCCTCTTATGTGGTTAGATGTGAGTATATCTGCTGATCCCCAGCAATTTCAGAGAAAATGCTTTTTTCTTGCTCCTGAAAAACTGCATTTTTGAAGACATCTGTTTTTCATTGGACGGTACTAGTATATAACATTAGTACAATGCAGTTAGTACAATTATGATGACCAAGGCTCAGATAGAGTGTAACCCGAAGCCTTAGCCCTCTGTCTAGAAGGGTGCTTGTCCTTGACAAACAGAGCAGGATAAGAGGCTCTATTATCCAGTGGATTCATCACTGAAAAGCTATTTTTATTGTGGGACTGACTGAATAAGTGGTTATAGAAAGTCAAGACACAATTCAAAAAATTCCATACAACTTCAGAAAATACCTTTTCTCTTTATAATTCAATATACAAATAAATTATCAAAGTCTTTGAATGAGATACATGAATTATTGGTGCCTTGGATCCAACTTCCATAAGCAGTGTGTGGAGTCTGTCATAGGAAGCACAGGGCACCAGACAGGGGACAGTCAATTAATGGTTCCACTACGTAATTTTCTACATTAAAAAGCAGCTTGATCTGTAAATTCAATTTTGAAAAACAAACTATAGAGTGAAACTGAATTTAACTAATCATTTCAATTTTCTGTCATCCAGCTGGATTCGCAGGATGTGTTGAATATTTCAAATTCAACGGGCATGTTCTGCCATTTGACGGGTTCAGTGCGGTGGTGCACTTCCGGGCCAGTCCAATGCTGTCCCACACAGGATGCTTAATTCAGGATGCATGTAGCGGTCCAAATTGCTGGGAAGAGAATTCTTCCATCGTATCCTGCTCATCTAAGTCATGCCAAAATGGAGGCACCTGCAACAATACTGACCTGAGCAACACGTCATGCATTTGTCTGCCTAGCTTCGAAGGGAAACACTGTGAATTGTGCTCATCTTCAAAACACAGCCCCCCTCTTTGCTCTGAGGCTCACAATGGGGCGCCACTGTGGATTATTGGGGTCATTCTCCCAACATCCCTAGTTCTTATTAGCTTGGCACTGCTTGTTCTCCTCAGACAGCTTGGATCAAAGTCTCATACTCAAAGTATGATACCTGATAAGACTTGTGAGTACTGTGAATGGGGTGAGCAGGGCATGGACAACAAGGCCTTTCATGGAGAGAGTGGTAATGTACTGCAGCAGACCAAATACATCAAAGCAGGAAGTCATCCTGATATTATCAGGGATGAGTTGCAGGATAACCAGACATTAGACCATGTTGCCCAGAGTGGCAAGGAAACCAGACCTGTCTCATTGCAGACAGACCCCAGAATCAGTGAAATTGAGTACTATGAAATAGATAGCTTTTGTAGCATTTTTCAGTCGGAAGCATACACTGAGATAGTGGAACCAGTCCACAAGAATAGAGAGTGGCCTCTGCAAACAACTGCGCAGCAAGAGTTTGTAGACAGGCAGAGGCAAGAAAACTTAACTCAGAGGCATTCAGTTGGACCAGATTCTTCAAAGTCTAACTGGGGAGGTGAGCGACCCCACCAGGGAGATGTAATCTGCAACTGCATTGGAAAAGGACACTTACATCAATCAGATTACAAAGTCAAATCAAGTAAAAAGTGCAGCCAACATTCCTTGAGGAAAATACAGACCCCTACTGTAGAAGTACTCCCCAAGGGGCTCTCCGTGGATGAGCTGAGAAGGCTGACTGCAAAACTGGACAAGCAGCTAACTGCTGGTGTAGGGCATCCAGAATGTTCTCAGCCTAAGGCAGTGGACAGCTCCTCTGAAAGTGATTCCCACAGCAGCTTCACTTGCTCAGTGCACGAGCGTGAGAGGGAGCTGCCCTTCATCAGCCTGGGAGAACAGGAACATATCAGTGAAAACACCTACTCTAATCTGAACAGTGAGGCTCCACTTGCAGTGGTCAAGGGGGATGTGGATAATCACTCTAATGAAACTGTACAACACTGGGAACGCCTGCTGAATCTTGGTCTGCACTTTGACACTTATGCCCATGTATTTGAGGACATTGCAGCACTGACAATGGACCATAAAAATGACTCTGATGTGCAAAGTGATGGGGAAGAAATCATATAATGAAGACTAAGGATATTCCCCGTTCGCCCGAGCATTGCATGGAACTGACATTAGTAAAATATATTTGGACAAAAGAATATTATCTATGCAAGCCTCAAAGTGTGATCAATGTATCTTTTGTCTAAATTCTTTTCCCAGGCACAGCCTATGCTTCTGTAGTAGTATTTTTTGTTCCCCAATGATTCATAAAATGCAGTCACATCCTTTTTCACGTCATTCTTGTCTTCTCTAACAAGGTTACTAAAGCAGTTTTCTTAATTAAAATTATCATTTGGACTGGTATGTGTGTGTTGTGATGTCTACATAAACCCCTTCTGTTCACTGTTAAGTGGCATTGGTCAATACATTTCCTCTTAGTGTTAGTTTGGTACAACTCTTTCCTTCTCCAGCAAATGCTGGTACAGATTTTGCTGGACACAAAGGGTAGATGTCTTTGTAGATGTGTAGAGACTGTGTAATTGTCACCACTATTAATTCCCTTATGTCTGAAATGCAGTCATCAATAAGCACTACACAGAATTAACCATGATTTTTTGTCAGATCTGAGGGATAGAAAGGGGCTTTATTTGGATACACAAGGAACTAGAAAACGACAGACCACAAGAAGTCTAACCAGAATGCAGGGAGCAACAGTATGGCGGGATCGGGGTTCCCAGGTACACCGGGAGCACAGCAGGAACCAAAACTGAAATGAACATTAGGCATGCTACACGTCCGCAGCCACAACACCACCACTGACGACAATCTGGAAAATAGTGATTAATGTTTATACAGAGCACGAATAACAACCCAGAGACAGGTGCAGATGGTTGATACATTAGGATCAAATTAATTAGGTGATTATGGGATGGCCAGAGACATTTTCTGGCCCAATGGGGACATAACAGGAGAAGAATGAACAGATCCTGACTACAGGTCCAGATCACTTCTAGCCATCCAACATGATGTCAGTAACGTTTTTGAGAACTGAAGAATTTCTTGTTTTTATGTACATATTAAATTGCATATATTCTAATGTTACATAGTTTTTTCTGAGCTTTACACATTTTTTGACTGCCTAAGACTTTTGAACAGTACTGTATTTTTAAGGCTTTTCTTAATTCTGACTAGCGAGCAAGAACTACCTGAAGCTTGGTGCCTAATATTGTGGCCTCACACAGTGTCAGGTACCATTAGCTCTTTTGTTAACTTGACATTTTGATGTAGCCATCAGAACATGCAAAAAACAAGGTAGTGGGGCTCAACTGAAGTATTTCAATGTAATGTCACCTGGTGGCACTGTATAACAAATTTATATATAATATATTATATATAGCATATATAACAATTATGGACTTCAAAGGGATACTCTTTAACCTTCTTTGAGGTCTGATAGTTTCTGAGAAAATCCACAGATCCTAAAAACATTTCACCTCCCTGAAAGAGTACAAACATCTTCTGATTATCCACAAAACACCTGAATACTTAATTTACATGACGTATGAACAAGTACTTACTTGCATTTGTTTTTCCCATGATCTTCAGCTCTTGCTAAGAGTCACCGATCTGAATTCCTATAGTTTGCAGAGCCAATGTACCCAGTTTAATATATGGAGCCTATTTAAAGTTATAAATGCTTGTTGATTTGTAGGAGATCCTCTAAGTTAAACGTGTGTTTGTGATTTATTTGGGCTGTTTTTTTCATATACATACAGTAGATAGCGGTTTTCCAGTGAATTTCATGACACATTACAAGTTTTGCAAGGTTCTGTCAGCAGAGTTTATAACCTCTCTAATATACATCAGCAAATGTAACTCTCAAGCTTAAATATATTCAAACTTATCAGCTGGTTTGCTGAACTTGCAGTTCCAACCTCTGACGTGCTTCCTTGTACTTCATATTGCACATGGGCCAAAGCAAAATTGCTGCTTGCAGCTATACTTTGCTGCATTTACTGTGATGCTTACATTAAGAAGAGGAGGAACAGAGTGTAGCTCCAGCAAGCCACGCCAGAGACAGGGGACTTTTAAATTGGTTTTAGTTTCTAAAGAAATATAAATACAAAAGTGCAGTGAGGTGTATGATTCTTGACTGAATGTGGTGGTCATGTATTAGTAGTGAGCTTATAGAGAATGGTCCACATGCTGGAGGTGATGTGGCCAATGACCGTAATGAAGCAGTTCAAGAGAGAATCTGTGTAGATTAATGAAATCAATGATCGAGCCTGAAGTAAAAATAGATCAGATACTGTCAAAAATGGTCCCGCATTTTCAGGCAGGGTAGTACAAGCTGCAGCCATCTCTTGTCTTCTTGAAAAGTATTTTCTCCTAGGAGTCATGTCATTCAAAATAACAAGCTATATAATGCGAAGCAGATGAAAGAAATGAAGGAATGTGTCAAAAAACAGAACTTCATATAGAAAGACATTCTACAATTGGAAGAATTCTTTATGTAGACTACAGCATCATGCAGATATTACATCCCTCAATCCTGATGTACAGCTATCAAGTGTCTCCATGAAGATATAAAAAGAAGCAAAGCATTTTGTCATGAAAGTGGTTGGGTCAGTGTAGTACCATCCTAGGTAGAATATGGCTGTTAGATTTTTCCCCCAGTTTTTTAATATTTTGGAGAACAAAGGATATTTGTGTTCAGTCATGGCTTCGTAAGTTTTTAAATGAGATATGGCAATAAGATTATCAGTATCATAGTATCATTTTAAATCAGATGTCTACCAGCACAGAAGGAAAATGATTGGTTCAGAGATTGTGGATCAGAGTTCACAGAACTACAGGAGGCGGGACCAATGAATGAGATGTCTTGATCCCACCTCCTCTAGTTGTTTGGACCCAGCTCCTCTACAATATAATTGTTTATCTCTCTGAACCAATAATTTTTTGTTCTACCTTCAGTCCATACTAATGTGTAAGCAAAATTCCCACAAGCTTAAATGAACTGTTATATGAACTGATGTTAGCTGGATTGTAGGATCAGCTAGAGCATCTTCCAAAATATTTTAGAATGATCTAGGCAAAGGAGTCATATATCAACATTAACTGTTCAAGGCAAATAAATGAGGAGAGCCTTCAGGATTTTACCAAAGCAGTAGCCATAGTTTTCTCCAGTGTTATTGACCAAAAAGGGTTTACTTGTGAAGTGAACCAGCCTACTTTAAACCTAGGTAAAGAGGAGTCCATAAATGAATGGTACACGCTGTCGGGCATGATGTATTTGCTAATTTATTTATTAATCTTCTGGCAGTTCAGTGATGTGGTGGACCTTGTTTGTGACAAGACAGAAAGAACATACTATTCATAGTCATGATTAGTTGATAAAATATCTGAATAAATAACAAAGATTTTCTCTGATTTATGGCATTTTGATGCATTTCACTCAAATGTTCTCTCTTCTTGTTTGAATCATTCTGATGACATAACATACGCAGGCTTTTAATTAATATTCTTCATGTTAAATCATCTTTGAATTGCCCAAATTACACTGCACCACCAAATACCTATCCCTAACCCTTATCACACCCAAAGGATAGAAGAAAATTGGAATGTGGGATCTTAATTATGGACCATATTTAATAGAGATCATCGTTTTTAATACAACACATATCTGAACAAGCTGCATGTGAAGGTGCTTTGTAAAACAATACTCAAAAATATCAAACTCAGAACCATACCAGCAGATGTCAGCATGGTGCCCAGTTGCACCAATAGGGGCAGTAATCCCTGTTGAATTTTTTTGTGAGATTTTCTTAGTAAGGATGGCAGATCCACCTGACATGGGACTAGAGGAGGAAATGAGACAAATGCAGAATACCTGGGGACCACTGGACTAGGGACAACTTGCTGAAGATGAGAATCTCCTTGCTGTGTCAAGAGGTAACAAGAGTAATCAGTAGGGCTAGGTGTAATTTCCATCGGGATCAAGTAAGTTAGTTTATTCTTCCTTCCTTTGTTATCTGTGGGGCTTTGTTTTAGACTATTTACTTGTTAAGACAATAACTCAAATTTATTTATGGATATTTGCAGTTCTCAGAGGCATTATTTGGGTGTTTACCCTTTGTTTCCACTGAGATTTACAAGTTATCTTAGGTTGGCATTCACAGTTCGACCTCTGAGATTCAGAATGGTCATTTTTTTTTCGAACTGGTTGGCTTGAATTTTAAGAAATTCGAGTTCTAATGAGTTTGAGAACTGAGATACCACTGTATAGTAGTATATTTGTTGCAGTTCTTGCTCTTATGTTATGGAAAATGTTTGTCATAGAGCAAATGAGAAATACATACAACATAAACACAGAGACATATAAAAAATATAGTGTAGGTCTAAATGACATTTTAAGATAAGGATCTTAGGACATACATAAAGAAATTCAGTCAGCCACCTAATTGGTTGGGAAAGATTGTATAGTTTCAAAGTTTGTAAGTTATCTGTCACGGTCGCGGGGCAGACAAGCAGGAAAGCAGGCATGGGTCACTGTGGATTTATATCTCTAGTTCATTAGTTATGGAATGTTAATTCACAGCAGCTGCTACCTGCATTAATTGATATGCTGCCACATTGACTGGATTCCAATATTCTTCTATTCATCCTTAGTTCATGCTGAGCAACATAACTTTGATTCACCTTTCATTTATTCATGCATTAATCATCATTAGTTACGCATTACTTAAGAATATGATTTGTTCCCTTGTAAAGCGTTACCCCATTTTATTTTAATCGATCAAGCCAGGATGACGTGTGGTGGGAGCAGCCATATGATGTAGTAGCAGGTTCAATAAGGAGACAGAACCTGGTTGAGTACTATGGTGGTCCTCAATGCATCGTTGTGGATGGTCACCAGGAAGACCAGCAATACCAGTAGCAAGAGTTAAGCTGAAATTAAGCTGTTAACGATGAAATCACATATGTTCACACTTGATGTGAAGGTGGCCTTACTTTGGTAATGGATATACTTGAAAGAGAAATTTAAAAGTGGCCTATATGAAACAAGACAACAAAAACAACACAGGTCTTTGGCCCAACTGAAATGTATGGAAGGGCTTTGCAGTGATTATTAGACTTGCACCAGAAGTATTCAGGTTCCTTTTAGGAGCCGTGGATTGAATTATTCCATCTCACCTGCTTAACCTATCTAGGTTTGGCTGAGAACTGCAGCATAACAGAGCTGTTGGCAGCAAATTATAGGCACGGGCTTTTTAGTAAATTAGCTGGCTGCTTATTTATTTATTTATTTTTTGGTATTAAATGTGTTAACGCAATATTAAGTGACTCTTTCAGTTGTGGTAGTTCAATCAGAAAGTAAGATTCTCAGGTAAAAGTACACTAGAAGAGTGGCTATGCGACTGGCCATAAGGCATTGGCCATCCAAAGTGAATGGTCTCAGGGAGGGTAAAGGTCTCCATGACCCTACACTGGATAAGAGTTTAAGGAAAGCAGATGGACCACGGACTACCATGACATGAACCTGAATGCACAGAAAAATGAATGCTTCTGACCTTAACTGCTGTAATCTAAGCAGTTGGACAAGGTCAGAATAACTAAACGTGTGAACGAATATATGTTTTAATCTCCAGTGACAGTGTATCGTTAACATTCACCTATACTGGCGAGTTTGCAAAACTCTCAGGAGCTTCAGAAAAACACCTGACAATATCATCATGGTTTGAAATTGACCCCTTTTGTCATGTCAAAGGCCCGTCTCCTTCTCTCGAACTATGTCCAATTTGTTTTCCTTCTCCCAGTTCATCTTCTGATCAGGCATTCAGTATCTGGCAGCTAAGGAACTGGATCAGACAAGAGAAGTTGCAGGTGTCAGCATTTCATTATTCTTCCTCATACTGCATATGCTCTCAGCCTATTTTGATTAGTGTACTGATATTTTAAATACAAGACACACAAAGGATCCCACTGAGTTAGGAGGACCTTAGGCATAAGACTTCAAAACCTATCATGAAATCAGTAGGTTTGCAGGTTACTCACAAAATTAACACACACCTGCGGATGATTTGCTAATCCATTTCACATTACCATGTTTTTTTTGGACTGTGGGGAGAAATAGGAGGAAAAATCATATGGGGAGAAAATGCAGACTCCAGACATATAGAACTGGTGTGGTATATTTTGAAAAAAACTCATCAAAACTATCCAACAGCGTCTAATTGACAGTTCTATATAAACAAATAAGACACAGTTGAATTAAAAAAAGACTAACAACAAAAATACTGTGTTTGGCTTCTGCAAAAATAATACTCCAGTTTCAGGAAGGTACTTGACTTTCGTTGCTTAACAAGAAACTGGGGTAGTCAGAACGGCAGCATTGTTTTCCACAGACAGCCTCATCATCTACTCTACCCATCTAATCCATAATCCCCGCACACGAACCAACCTGTACAAGTTCTAGAGCTACACGATGAATCAACTAGAAAGGTGAAACCAATAAATGTGTTCTGCCTGAATGCTGTGACTCCTAATTGTAATACTTAATTCACACCAGATGGTCTTTCAATAGACAATAATACAAGAAAAGAACAGAGAAAATTACTGGAGTCATTCTTGATACCCAATGAACGGGATATGCTAGCCAAATCAAAAACTCAGTATCAATCAAAGGAGCTGTCGTCTCCTTTATTAAAATTACACTTGGACACGCCACAGTAATACTTATTCACATGTATGTCGATACTAAAGTGGTGATTATTTCAGCCAGGAAAATGAACCAGAGTGGCTTAAATCACCAACATATATTATAAAATAAAATAAAAACACGGGCATGGTCAAAACCACACAAAGGTGTCAATCACCTTGTACTTGTAAGGGTAAAAGGAACATTACTGTTTTGTGGTTTTATATTAAAAACACGTTTAATTTTGAGCATTAAAGTTAATTCCCTTCAATATAATTTTGTTAAAGGCACTGTAGGCTATTTGCATAAGAAAACTAATATAGCCGTGGACGTTCAGGTTAACTTTTCAGTTCCAAACAGGGCTGTGGATTCACATGCACAAATGAGAATTTAGAACTACATTTCCCCTTTAAGGTTTCCCCCAGTTACCTACCGCCATCTTTGTTTAGGAGAGGGTGACAGAGTAGGTGGAAAGCGGAATCTTAAAATATATTATGAAATATTGCTTAAGGGATTGACAGATAGATGTGTGGACCACCAAAGATAATGCACGGATGTTTGTTGTGAAAGACTTCTTTCAGGAAGTAGAAATTTCAATGCATATGTTCTGATCATTGTTTTTCTTTTTCCATATGGCGTAAGCGCATTTTTTAAGGGTTTTCTTTTTTTCTTTTTTCATGTTGGGGGCGGGAGGAGGGCATCCAGTATCTTGCAAAATTCCGATCTTGCAAAAAGTTGAATAATTTGAAACAGAAATTTTAGTCTTTTTTTTCTTCGGACTTCCTTAGTCAGCAGACCGCTGAAGCGGTAACTGCAACCATATACTTTTTTAAGTGCATCATTTGGGTATTCAACGGCACGTAGTAAGCAGGGATTTCATACGGCAAAAAGGAATAAAGTCTGGCAGTTATCTATTCAAAAGGTCACTCACCATAGAACAACACAGAAATATGACAACTACCAATCCGGCAGATACGGTAAGAATGTTTGAGGGCATTGTGCAAGGCATATGTGTGTGTGTGTGTTATATATATATATATATAACAGGCATGTGTATGTGTGCGCACTGGCATAATGATCACACTATTTTGTCTGAGAGTATGTATCATAAAAATGCAGGCTGCCACGATACTGCACTAATTTTGATTTGGATTAATTATGAGGAAAAACCTCTGTAATTTGTTTTCTTAACTATCGTACGCGCTACATTTTAGTAACCGTGAAAAAAGTCTGCGCCGTTATTTTAATATTTAACTGTGATATATCGCGCAGAGTTACTGGCATCTGTTTCCCAGACTGCATGATTTTGTTAAAGGGGTATTATTTTCTGCGGAAATCTGTGCAGAACTTGTCCAGCATAACCAGAAATATTTATGTTTGGTCAAGTCCGTTGTTACACCGGGATAAAATTTAATATTCAACAATCATTTGACATTCAAAATACAAATCTATTACGCGCTTCAACCATTTCAGTGGATGATGTCAAACCAGCTGTTTGACAGAGTTTTGTTCATGTACCACTAGGATTTAAAAAAAAATCCTCTTGTACATTTCTTTAGAATTAAAAATAGAAAATATACTTGTAGATAACGCTATTATGCTCTCAAACCATGTGACCTCATGATGTCAAACTAACTGTGCAGCACAGTTGCAAAACCCAATAGAGCCCAGTTTTAATGCCAATGACAAAAAATGAGACTTTTGCTGTAAAACACCCCACCACTGCAAAACCATTCTTTAGGGGGAAACAAGGGGAGGTCCTTTTACAAACCGCCGGTGGCACACATAGTGAGAAGTTACCAATTACAAAGAGACACACAAAGATCAGGGATGGATCATGCCCCAGATAGCAAAATACCATTGAAAGAACACTGGATAAACAATCAGACAAAATCATTGAAACAACATTTATTTTCAACATTGTTCAAAATTGATCTTGCTCGTTGTAAAAGCCATCTATTCAAAGTTGAAAACCTGACCATTTCCAACAAGGATTCAGCATTGATTCAGTTGTATTTTGTACCGATGAATCATTCATCAATCATTGATCTAATATTGCAGATTATGTAGTTCTTTGGTCTCTTCCTTTAATTTTTCCTTGGTATGCTTCAGTTTGGCTCTCAATTTGATTGTAAGTTTTGATGTCTGCTCTTTTTGTATTATTGCTGAATGTGTTCTCTTGTGGGTGGATACTTCTACTGGCCCTGTCAGGTCTGTCCTTTCATCTGGTCTATCCTTTCATTATACTTAAATATCAGAAAATTGTCAATTTACTGGTTTGTAATACTAAGTATACATTAATGTAAATTCAACGCACAAAAATAATACATTTCTTGAAAGGTGCTAATGTTTCCGTACATAGCAAATGTGTCCTGGGTTTCCCTCTTGAAACGGATTTTCTATAAACACTGAAATGGTTCGTTTGCTCATTTTATCTTACTGTGAATGCAAAAGAAAAGTGTTCTATGAATTACTAGGGGTAATATTAGTATATTGTACTGTAAATGTGCTAGTGTGACAGATATCCATTAGATGATACTGTACTCTATTTTTACATCAAACATTTGTTTTTTTTCCCCAAAAGGTAATGTATTAAGATATCTCTTTTAAATGAAAATAAAGTGGCTTGGAAGCATATTTAGGGTTTAAACTAGAAATAAACACGTTACCATTTTTAGTGACTCTACCAAACATCCACGAATCCTCCTGGAACCTAACCTCATGAATATCTGAGGTCTTACTGTACTTGTTTTTTTCTTTTGATAGTATTTTGCTGAATTTTTCCTCCATTGCAGTTTCTTTTTCTGAAGCTTTATTTTAGTTAGATCCTGAATTGTCTTTATTTTACCATCCTCCTTGTTTTTGATACCTGAAAAAGAATTGAAGGTAAAATGCATTTTTGAGCATAGATATAGTAATGAAAGTAATGTTTGAACTAGAACAAACTTTGTCTCCATGTTTGAATGTGTGTGTGTATAACATTTCATAAAAATATAGGCCTTCAATTGTTGCGGTGAGTGTTAATACTGTTGCGGAGTATGAGTGACCTTAAATTTTTTTATCCTCTGTGGAGTCACCATGAGGCCTAGCTAAACTTTCACTGACTTTTTATATTTAGACCTTAATGAGGTAAATAATAATCAAACTTTTTTAAATTACAATTGTTAAAAAATGTTCAAAACTCTGCATATCAGTAATGAGAAACAAAAAGTCGTGTAGGCACTTTGATGAGCAAACATTTAACTTTTATCTGGAGAAATAAAAAATGAACTGCTTACCTGGTACTCATCTTGAGTATCACAGCCAGTAGTGCCCCCCCCCCCCCCTCAAAATTCCTTGATTATGTAAGTTCCTTGTGGATTTAAACAATGATTGAAAATTATTGCAGTGGATGAGAAAATTTGTCTTGGACAAATTTCTTTTCCCTAATATTTTCACTTCTTTTATTGATGAATGCCAAATACCACGTATTTATTTACTGTATGCATAAGTAGTTTTACTTGCACTGAAGCTTTTTCTTTTTTATGTATTTTAAACATTAAAATTTGTATTTCAGATTACCCAAACTCAGTTATGGACACATTGCTGTAATGAGAATTTTACTCTTAAATGTGAAAAAAAGAACAGAAAATATATTTATGATATTCACAACATGTGCAAGATAGCCTATGATGAGATGTTTATAACTGTATCATTCTCATTTTTATAGCATTTTCTTTTTCATCAAAATGCTTCATGCCACCTCCTAAATCAGATTTTGCGAGAATCACCCATCTGATAAAACTTGACTTTATTCCTTTAACAGCAGTCCTTTGTTTTTCATATGAAAGGGGCACTTGGATGAACATGTGAAGATTGATCACTAAGTCAACAGTGAAAGTCCACTAGCCATTGCAATTTAGTCCTTTATAGAGCCCATTTTCTGAAATATTCAACTTGGGAATCATTCTGTCATAAGTAGTTTTCATTTGACCATTTAGATTTAGATTTTTAAAGAACTGAAGATTTGAAAGCTTTGGGCTGTATTTTAAAATGTCACAGGTGTATATAATTTTCAGTCCTTGTAAATGAAATAAAAGATTTTCCCAACTGAATATATTTAATGATAACCCATGTAAACACAAACTGCCTCATCTGTCCTCTATCTAGCTTTGATATTTAACTAGGAAAAAGGATGTGGTGATTATCAAAAATTTCCCTTTCCACTTCACAAAAATATTTAGACAGCATCCAACATCAAATGTGAAGTTTGGCATAGAGTGTGCTGAAAAAATGCATGGGTTGCAGCTTATTGCTAAACATGTATGACGGTCTTGTTCTCAAATGGCTGAAATATTGCTAAATCATTTGGAAAGGATGAATAATTGTGAGATCTTTCGTTCTGATTTACGACAAAGCATTTGCCATTTTTTACATACTTTATTGGGAATGGAAAATAAT
>JAODUD010000036.1:15040484-15060123 GCA_026784285.1 Stomatorhinus walkeri
AGCTCTGCTTTGTTGCTATCAGGAAGGAGGTTTCTCATGCTTCTGAATTGTTTCATACTGCGTTTGTTGATGAGACATGAGATGAGAAATTTTCTTCTTGGCGCTCATGGAATTAATAAATTCCCTGTACTCCTTTCCATGATATTTCTGCAGGTATTTAATTAAATTAGTTGTGTTAAATTTTGCAACTCTGCTACCACCCCGCGAAACACTTGTATTGCATAACTCACATTATCCACAGAGGCTTTTCTCTTTTGCTTCGGTGGAGGTGGAGGGCGAGGTGCATGGTGTAGCTTCTGGAGGCAGCGCTGAGTTTTCCAGACCTGAAGCAAGTGCCATTGCTTCTTCAGTGCATCCTTTAACTGTGTTTTCCAGATCCTCAATAAAACTTCCTTTGAATCTAGGATCCACAAAGCTGGATATGTTCAACACATACCTCATTCTTGTTGTGTATCTCTGCTGCCCTAGCAGTTCTTCTCTCACAATTTTCTTCATCTCATTACTGAGATTGCCATCTGTTTCCTCATCCTTCAATATTACATTTCCAATGTGGTCCATGACTCGTGTGAGTGCTGAGAGTGTCACTTGTTTTTCTGACGCGAGGACATCAGTGAAGTCATGGAGAGGATCAAAGAGCTGCCCCACGTCCTCCAGGACAGTGATATCTTTTTCTTTAGGCATCAGAAGCCAAGTGCCTCTGTCTGTTGCAAGCACTGCACAGACGACCTGTTGTTGCTCCAAGAACCTTTCCATCATCTCATATGTGGAGCCCCATCTGGTGACAACATCATGTATGAGTTCGTGTTCAGGGAGGTCCAGGTCTCTTTGATGCTTCTTCAGATCACTTGTTTTTTTTCCAATTCTGGAAAAGCCTTTGACCAAATGTCTGCATGACTTGATTACAGTCTCCACTCTTGTCATCTTTAGGACTTTTGAAATGGCCAAATTTAAAGTATGTCAAAAACAAGGGAACCACACACTTGGAAATTCTTCAAACGCCTTTTTCATATTACTGGCATTATCTGTAATAATTACATATAGCCTATTTTTATCTATTTTCCATTCCTAAAGCATATTATCCATCATTTCCGCAATGTGCTCTGCGCATGGTCCTCTGGAAAATTCATTGTTTCCAGACTGTTACACAAGCTTCCAATCAGCAGAGAGATAGTGGACTGTGAAGCTCATGAAGGCTTCTCCACCACCACTATTGCTTGTCCATAAGTCTGTCGTAGCACCAAACCACATACATTCTGCCAGTTGTTCCTCAAAATTTGCTCGTGGTTGGTGATACATTGTTGGGATTTTGTTTGTGGTAAAGTAGGTTCTGCTTGGCCTTCTTCATCAGATGCAGAAATCCCGGCTTTTCCACATTGCAAAATGGCATCATATCTTTGGAAAGAAAATATGCCATAGCTTCATTAAACTTTTGGGCTTGCTTTGAAGTTGGAGCATAAATCACACACTTTGCAAAGGCTATAGTAGGCTGTTGATTGGTAACAGGAACACCAGTCTTGGGCTAAAGGTGAAGAAGGAATATTAAGATACCGGTAAGTAATCTGCATCAAAATGAACTTATTAATGAATTTCAATATTTAGGCATGCAATGTATAGGCCTGATTGTAAGAAATCCAATATGAATGATATTAATTTGAATAATTAACTAAAGTCTATCGTCATCAGATGGAGTTCACACCGATTTTAAAATGCCCTTAATTAGATTTGCCAATCTGCCTGTTTTTAAGTTTCTGTAAAAAAAAAAAAACGTTTAACTGTTGACAATTGGTCAGGGCTGCTTCGACTAGGACTTGCAGATGGTGGAAATGTTAACAAACGTGGCTTAGATTCTAACTATTTGGTATTAAACACCTAAGCCGTGCGCATGACGTTTATTCAAGTCAACAATTAAGGACGGAGGCACCTTAATAAAATGAGACGCTACATTTCGTGATTTGCAAACTTTAATGGGAGCTACAGTTTTACGTTTTTTTTTCATAACCGTTGCGCTATTGACTACTGAGGACAAGGACCTGTGCAAACAGGCTACATTTGAAATTCCTTTTTATGAGACTGCCAGAAAAGAAAATGCTCGTTATAGACAAATAGGAAGCAAACCTCAATCAGTAGCCTACAACATTACATGGCTATACCATACACACAACACTACCCTCATTCATTGGGTGGTTCTAATATTACTTTGAAATCACTTCAGTGACTATCATAATTTGACTCAGTTGTTTTGTATCAGCCTACCTTCAATAGCGTGTATATGTCGTTCATGATGATCTCAGAGATGCTGCAACAAGTTGGAGGTGTTGGATCTTTTGGCTGCAACATTTTTTTGCAAGCTCTGCAAATGGGTGACCCATCATCCTGGATTTCTCCTTTAGCATCTTTTGGGTATCTGAAATATTCCCACACAGGAGATTTCAAGCACTTCCTTGGTGAATATAGAGCAGTCCCATTGATGGTTGTCTCTCGTTCTCTTTCTGCCATGATCCGTTTGGGGTTTTTTGTGTATGCTTCGCTTTGTATTGTTTTCGTCTGTGCGGGTCGCTATTATATGTCTTTGGTTCTGGCGGATTTTTATTTAATTTTTTTGGCGACGTTGAGGAAGTCTTAACAGTGGATTAACCGCAATGTTTCACACCGTGGTTAATAGTTAAACCGGTTAATCCTTGCAACCTTAATGGACAGATAACACTACTGCTTGCAAACTAATCAAACCACAGTTGTAGACTATGCAGACTACACAGGCTACATGTAGAATACAGCTTTATTGTTCCCCACCCATTTTATTTGATTAACATCTCACTACCTTCAAACCTAGGCTACCAGCAAGTAGCAGGCCAATAGAAGCCCTATACTCTGCTATCAGTTAACAGATGGCGGCAGAGTATAAATGGATGTAGTCTATTGGTGTAGCCTTACGTTAATCCCTTAGTCGCTGGTTTAGAATAGGCTGCTGTTATGATATCAGTGCACCTGGTAAAACTCCGTTCAGCTGCCCAAATGTTTATTCACGAAAAAGTCAATGAAGAAGAATTTCTTTCAGAACGCCTATCACAAAAATACTGTAGGCCTATTCTACTGCAGTATTACTGTTAATATTGCTCTATTTTGATACTGTAGTGTATAATAATAGATGATAGTACAGTACATGCTTTCAATCCAAAAGATACAGCTATGCAGTATTATCTCAGATAGCATCTGGTGAGAGAACATTCATTTCAGTCATTTGAGACTTGACTTGGACATGGGACAAAAGCCTTGAGACTTGAACATCTCTGGTCTACAGCCTATGAATGCAAGGTAGGGAACAACCTATCGCAGGGCACACTCATCCACCTACCGTACAGACCTATGGGCAATTTAGTAACTCCAATTAACCTCAGCATGTTTTTGGGCTGTGGGGAGGAGAACATGCAATCTCCATACACATGGAACCAGGGTGGAGACTTGAACCTTGATCCTAAAGGTCCGAGGCAACAGTGCTAACCACTGCGCCACCATACCTCCTCTTCCTCAGTCATTTTTATTAGAATCCTTGCAAATGCTTTATATTTAGTGTACCATCATATTGCATCCATAGAACATTCATAAGCAGCATGAAAATACACGTTAACATCCTAACATCCCTTAACAGCTTTAATATACATTAATAACAAACATTACATGATTATACAATTATAAGGTTTGTTATTATTATATAATGTTTGTTATTAATGTATATTACAACTGTTAAGGGATGTTAGGATGTAAATGTGCATGATGATTCTGAATGTTTTATGAATACTTAATGAATACATTATAAAGGTGCACTGAATGTTTTATGAATGCAATTTAAAAGCATTATGAAGGTGCAGTTAATGTAAAGTGTTACTGTTTATTTGAATATTTTTTTTTTTTATCTGTTTTGATTTGGGATTTTTCTTAAACAGTATTTTATTCCGTTTCAGTTGCACTGTTAAGAAGAGGACATGGTTCACACAGTTTAGAATGATTAATATAGGAATATTTTTGAATAAATTTGTCTGCAGCTCATTCTGCTAAAAAATTGAGAAAATCGTATCGCGAACTCAGAATCGTGAATCGTATCGAATCGTGAGTTGAGTATCGTTACATCCCTACTGATGAGTGAATCAAACATCAAGTACAAGAATGATTTTGATTGGCTCTGAATGCATGCAGAGCTCATGAGTAAAAATATTTCAGCATAATGTATTGATGCTTTCAACCAAGCTGATTATCTTAGTGCTTGCAATGTGACCATTGCATGTGCATAACATGCGATGTTGATATTAACATTACATGTCCTGTAGGCACAGAATTGAGGGAAGCATGGTGGCAAAGTGGGCAATGCTGTCACCACACACGGCCCACTTGTGTGTGCAGTTTCCAGTTTAAAGTCTGACATGCAACAGACTGGTACGGTGTGATGTAAACTCTGCTGTAGACTCTGATAACAATACTGTGATCTTATTTCATCACTTGAAGTATTGCCACCCAGTAGAACATACAGAATGCAAGTGTTCACAGTGATAAATAAAGTAATTTGGGTTTCAATCTGAAGAAATGATGTCCTTTATTGGTTAAGAAATGGGAAACAGAATTATATCATGATTATTAAAATCAACTCTATATGGAACAATTATTGTGAAAAATATTTTTCTTTATTGGATATGTATCAATCTGTGGGTCTTTTCATGTAATTTTGCTGTGCAAATTCTAAAACGTTCACTGCAGAACTGTAGTTTACATGTTTAAATGTCAGTCTTACCTATTTTGCCATGCTTGATCATTTTAATGAGTCTCTTGTTAGATAGTATGAAGAACAAGTCTGAAAATAAGACTGGCTGGCTGCCTGTACTTTCTGCCATTATTTGACCATTAATGGCATGCACATATTACTTGCTGTGAATTTTTTATGTGTTAGCTCATTAATGTCAACATCATTAATAGGTAAGCCTTCTCCTTGAGGGTCCCGTGTAATTGAAGGTTTCCCTTAGGTTATTAATATTTGCTTCTCTGCATTTCTCTTTGTGGGAACATTTGTAAGTGTGTTAATCTAAATCAATCTTGCATTAGAATGCTCATATATCAGGCTCTATTAGACTTGATTCTTGCCTTCATCATTGCTGCAGATGCTACATTGATTTTGGTTAATTTTCTAGAAAATGACTTACTATTTCCTGTAATGGAGAATATGTCATGGCTTTTGAGGAATGCGTGTTAAGTAAGGTATCCTTTTATGGACATGGTTAAAATACATCCATACATTGGCATATCTCTTTGTCCTATGCTGGGTCCAGAGCCTATCCTAGACGCTATTGGTACAAGACAGGGAATAACCCAGGGCAGGGACCCAGCAACTTGGTTTAAATAAATAATAAGTATAAATTTTACATCAGTTAATTTTAGTAATACTAAAATGCTACTAATTTCTTATTATCCATTATACAAAGATCACTTTGAATGTTTCACTTCACCAAAGGTTTTATATTTTGTTAGTCTAAACATTTTTTATTAAGAGATTAAAGAACTACCCTACCTTTGTAATTTAAATTATATTTCATTTATAAATCCTGATTTTTTTGTAGAATGTTGTCTGGAGAATAGATGTGTATATATATGTGCCCAAGAAGTTACTGGTGGATTGCCAGAATGACAATTGCAGAGGTGGTCTGACACCCATAATCATGAAGTGCTTTGAGAGACTGTTGCTTTCACGCATCAGATCCATCATCCCCTTAGATCTGGACAAACACCAATTTACCTACAGAGCAAACTGAGTTCTCGAACTCATTAGAACTCGAATTTCTTAAAAGTCGAACCAACCAGTTTGGAAAAAAAAATGACCTAGAACTCGATCTGAGTTTCAGAAGTCGAACTGTGAACACCGACCTAAGATAACTTGCACACACTGGGAAATGAGTCACGCGGCACATCTCTCAGTGGAAACAATGGGTGATGCTTCAGTCTCAGCCTCGCATTTGCTGTGATAGCATTGTGCATGTTTACACTAACTGAATACATATATATAGAGAGTAAAAATACATTTAGACAATGATAGACAGTAACAGTAATTATTATTTAATAAAATACATTTAGAAATAAAGATTTCTTATTAATTATTTTAATATCATTAATAATAAACCATTAATACATTTAAATATTGTTGTGCAGAGCAGGGACTGAATGGAGACAAAGGTGTAGACGTCAGGGTATTGGAGAATATGGGGTTTAATTACAGGTAACGTGGGCAAAACACAGGTGGACAATGCAATGACCGGCCTGGGGGAAACAAACTGAAAGGTGGACTAAATACAGAGGACTAATGACAACAAACAGAAACAGCTGATCACATGGGGATTCCACACAAGGTTAACGAGGGGTCTTGGCTCACGGAAGGAGCAGACGATCAGGGCAGGACACATTGTTTGGATACATTTTTCTTACTTTACAAATTACTGTTTTGATAAATGTGCTTAGATGTGTTTAGTACAGTGTATGCTCTTTTTGTTTTATCCGGTTCATTTTGTGTTTAAATGGTAAAAAAAACATGTAGGTGTAATTTTTTGGGGCTGGGAACCAATTAATTGGGTTTCCATTATTTCTTATGGGAAAAATTCATTCAAAATTCACACTTTTTAGGATTCAAATCTGAGTTATGAACAGATTAAATTCGAGTTCTGAGGTACCACTGTATGAGGATGTCAATTTAGTTCTGCATTTAATTTTATTATCCCTCACAGATTGGTCAACAAACTCAGTAACTTGCACACTTCTATCTGCTGCTGGGTGTTGGATTTTCTCACAAATAGACCATGGAATGTCAGGATTGGAATGCACACTTCATCTGCTCTAATTCTGAACACAGTTTCCCCTCATCTCAGCCATGACTGCACCCCCATGCTCCCATCAAATACTATTGTTAAATTTGCTGATGCACACTTGCATCACTTACAGTCATATGCTAACGAAACACATACATTCCTTGTAAAATATTAGACTGTTAGAACAATTACTAGTAACAGAAATGCATTTACAACAAAGTGCAGTGCAAAGCATCCTGGTAATTGCATCATTAGTCCTGCTGACCAACCCCGTGGCATCACCTTTATGCAAGACAGTCATGAATGGCAGATGGGATCAGAAGGAATGAAAAAGTTCATCTAGGGGTGCATCTGAACAGTGATCACCACGGTGATTACGGCTCATACAATGCTGTATTGCCAAAACAACATCTATTTCATCTGAAATATATGGCTATGTTAACACCACTCACCTGGTGGGAAAAGCCCAATAATGGCTGTACTTTCTCAGGAGACTAAGAAAGACCAGTATACCTCAGCAGCTCCTGATCAATTTCTACCTCAGCACTAAATTATCCTTTCCTAAGACCTGATTGTGGGATACACCAGGTGCTCAGCTGCAGATCATAAGGACTCTGACCTCCCAAACCTGGACAGAGTTTACGGTAGCCGACTGAAGAAGGAGGTTTGACCCGCTGATATCCTGAAAACGGTTCAGGGCAATCAGATCCTGGACTAACAGACTGGGAAAGAGCTTCTTCCCCAGAGCTCTGGCTTTCACCACCCCTTGCCAAACCAAATAACCTTTCCCTCCCCCAAGGACTATTACTTATAAAGCTGGACCCCCATTTTTGCTACTCGCTACCTTGCCACTGACCACAGATACAGGCACCCATGCACATGTATATATTGTTTTTACTTTGTTAAAAGTAAGGGGGGCACATAACTCAGTTCAGTTTTTTTGTTATGGATCAGATCATTTTTCAGATAATTTTTTTAATGTGCCCTGTCCATGTGAACACACTGCTTTGTCTGTATCTTTCCACTGCAACTCTACATTGTATGGAAGTCTGAACAGGATATCCATTATTACCTTTTTCTGTCTTCTTGTCATAAGTTGGGGAACACGGAGCAGGGAAGCAGGAGAGGGAGACGAAGGATCGGGGAGTAAGGGTTTTAATAGGCACATGGAGAGGCATAAGAGGGAAGACCGTTACAACAATACATAGACAGGACTAGGGAAACATACTCTGATGTGGACGTAAATCCATCAAACTAATGAAATAACTTGAAACAGCTGGTAAACTTGGGGAATCCACACGAGGTTAATGAGGGAGGCATGGCACACATGAGGATTGGACGAGCAGGGTGTGACACTTGTCAAGATCACAACTCATTTTTCTCAACATAGCCAAAGCTGTTTTCTCAGGATCACAAGTTATTTTCTTGAAATCACAAAATAACAAAATTTGTTCTCAGGAAGACAAATGTAATTATAAATCAACATTTGTCATGATAAAAAGAGACCTGTATTCCACTAAAAATGCTATGGCCAATGCTATTGAATCCATGCAGTTTTTTTTTATTCCATTCCCACTGAAAACCTAAAATTCTCCCTGTTGTGCTGCACATAAGGGGGAATTATCTCCTACTCTGAGAAATGAACTTAAAGCCCTAAATGTATGTTCTATATGGACCTTCTGTGGTATTTATGGTATTTTAAAAAGTAAAACTATGTTTAACACAGTAACGCTTAAACTTTGCAATTAATCTGTGGTTCACATGCTTTCTGGACTGTGGGAGAGGCATCCGTGTGGCTCATGGATCAGCTATGGTCCATTACACCACTGTTTATGTTATTGCTCTGTCCTGTCAGACTGGCTAGTCTGTCTACACTTCATTTTGGAATTAACAATTTTACTGATTTACTGTCCTAATGTTTTCCATTGTTATTCTGTTCTCACTGTTTAAAAATTGCGAGAGACGTCAACAATAATTTATTGTACTGAAGTGTAATGACAAATAAGCCGCCTCAACGTATCTTATCTACGATGCTCGTTTTATTACACCATAGAGAGCGTGCACAAATGGTGAGGATACTGAATGCAGACAAAGATGAGTATTTTGTCCTAGATTCAAAACCTCTGTATGTCTTCCTCTATGTTCTCAACCATTGCACTTAAACCTTTTATTTGTAGGATTCTGAGTAAGTATGTGTTAACTGGATTCAATCCACTAAAAATTTGAAACGCAGGCTGTTCACAATTAAAATCCAGGTTCATGATTTTGGATCTAACAACACATCTGCCATGTCATGACAGTTTATAATCTCCTGTACCCCCAAACTGAACTGAGACACATAGCCATAACATTATAACCACTGACAATTGAAGTGAATAATATTAATTATCTCATTAAAATGAAAACATTATGTATTATGCAACTGAACAGTTCTAGAAGTTAATGTTTTGTAAGCAGGAAAAATGCTGGCTACTGCAAGGGTCTGAGCTACTTTCACACTGGTATGCCGCGATCAGTACCTACCAAAAGTTGTCCAAGGAAGGCCAACTGCTGAAACGGCTATAGGGTCATGGGCACCCAAAACTCACTGATGTGTGTGGGCAGCGAAGGCTAATCCATTTGGTCTGATCTCACAGGAGCTGAAATTGTTTTCGCTGGATATGATAGAAAGGTGTGATAACACTGTGCATCACAGTTTGGTGTGTATGGGGTGGCGTAGCCGCAGACCAGTCAGGGTGCCCATGGTGATCACTGTCCACTACAGAATGTGCCTACAATGGGCATATGAGCAATGGAAGATGGTAGCCATGTCTGATGAGTCAGGTCTTCTGTTTCATCATGTGGACAGCTGGGTGTGTGTGCGTCATTTACCTGGGGCAGAGATGACACCTAGATGTACTATGGGAAAACGCAGGCTGTCGAAGGCAGTGTGATGCTCTGAGCAATGTTCTGTTAGAAAACCTTGAATCCTGGCATTCTTGTGGATGTTACTTTAACATGTACCTCTTACTTAAACATTGTTGCAGATCCCTTAATGGCAACATTATTCCCTGCAGCTTTTTGGTATGTTATTAGCATTTCTTCCTTAATACCATAGGACTGACTGTCTCTGTCATCTCAAACTTTTGCAGATAACCTTGAAGCTCATCTTAGTGAGTGGTAAGACAAAAGAGTTCCCCTTCTCACCCAGCAACTCTGCAGCGGACATTGCCAAGCATGTGTACAACCACTGGCCAATGGGTAATATTCTTCAGCATTATATGCGATTTTCGATTTTTTAAAAATATTTTCTATAATATTATAAATGGCATGGATTAAATTCAAAGGCTATAACTGTATATCACATTAGGATAATAAATTATATACAAATTGATTATCATTTTATTACTTTACACCTTATGGAACAGACACCCTGGATGAGGTTCTGTAGCCATCAGTGTGCCTTTAGATGCTGCATTTAGTTAGAGGAGTGTAGAGAGCAGCTAGTGTAAATAGTATCAATACGATGGGATTGTGGAGGAGAATGACCAACTCTCTCGCTTGAAGTGAAAATGAGGAATATTGTGTAGATGCTAAAAAAAAGTTGAATCTGATTTTTTCCCCCCCGCTCCTGTCCAGCTGGTCATGTGTGCTAGCTCACTGCTTCCTAGAGGGACTTCTACCTTCTCTGGTCCTTTCCATTATCACTGAATGCATTCGTTTTTTTTCTTTTTTTAACAGTTTTTTACAGTTTTACCTAAATACTGAATCATTCTGGATTGTTTTATGGCCTATAATCTGTAATCCATAACCTGCCGCACTGTTTGTCTTGCCTGTCATTGACATAAGTACTCTACCAGATAGTTACCTATCCGGAAACTGGGCATGTCGATTAACTACTCCGCTGCACATCTGCATTCTCAATAAATACAGCCGACCAGCGTGTATGTCTATTATCATGGAGCTTGGACTTCGACGCCAACCTCGTTACATCCATAGAACTTTCCACTTTCTCCTGGAGAAAGTTTTTCTACTACCATCATTCCAACCACATTGCCTCGGGAATCCCGGCTCTCTGGTCCACAACTGGCTCACGCTGCACATGTCATCAGAACACTGTTGCGCGTGATCAATGTAACATGGGTACTGCTGTGAGACAGCTGCCCTCTGGGCTTGGCCAAAAACCTGGAGCACTTTGGATCCGCGGAGTGGATCTGACTGTGCTAAGGGTGCTACAACAATTTTCTGCTCCGTCTTTGGTCAAAGTCGAACTTCTCATCTATCGTCCACCTAAAATTAACTCAGCTTTCTTTCCAGAATTTCAGGACTTTCTCAGTACACTCTGTACACACAATCTCTGCCAACATTCTGATACTCGGAGACCTAAACTTTCAGGTTGACACCTCCTCATGTCACTATGCTGCCGAGTTTCTCCATCACCTTGACAATCTAAATCTGCAGCAACATGTTGATACTCGCACTCATTCTAGGGGGGACACGCTTGATCTGGTGACAACCAACTCTGTTCCGATCACAAACCTGCAAGTATGACCTTGGGCTGTCAGACCACAAAGCCATTTTCATGGAGTTGCCTCTTTCCTGCACTCCCCACTGCAACCGAAGCGGCAAATCCACTTTAGCTCTATAAAGGTCGTCGATCCTGATGCCCTGGCTCTGGTACCTACAACGCGTTTTGTCTGGCTCTGCTACCCAGTGACGGAAACAGTGGACTTCTACAATCAGTCTCTGTCAAGCCTTCTTGACTGCCACACCCCCACTAAGACCCGTGCAGTCACCTTCTCACGCTCAGCACCCTGGTACACTACTGAGCTTTGGAGGATGAAGTCAGTCAGACGTGTCCTCAAACGACGCTGCATGGCCTCAGGGTTGACTGTACACAAGCAGGCCTTTAGGGAACATCAGGAAGGCCTATGCTAAATCGCTTAAAGATGCACGGTCCCAGTTCTATTCCAACATCATCAACACCAATCCTGGCAATTCCAAGCAGCTTTTTTTCCACGATCAGCCATCTTCTCAAGCCACAAACCACTTCTTACTCAGATGGTACTGTGGAAAAGTACAATAATTTCATGAAGTTCTTCAGAAATAAAATAGCAACCATCCGGTCCTTTCTCTCCTGTCCTTTTATTTCATCAACCACCTTTACCATGCCGACCGACTCACTGCAAGGGCCTATCAGTCCTCGCAGCTACGTCTCCACTGCCACACAGCTGGAGTTTGAGGCCATCATCACAAAGATGAAACCATCTACTTCTGCATTGGACCCATTTCCCACAGCACTGGTTAAGTCTAATCCTGCCACCATCAACCCTATTATTAGCCAGGTAATAAACCTTTCTCTTCAGGCTGGTTTTGTTCCCCCTGCATTAAAAACTGCTATCATTAAACCACTTCTTAAAAAACACACACTAGATCCAGATAATCTAGCCAATTTTAGACCCATCTCAAACCTCTCATTTCTTTCAAAAGTGCTGGAAAAAGTAGTGGCAGCTCATCTTCATAATCATCTCAGCTTGATTATGAAACATTTCAATCTGGTTTTCGTCAAGGCGACAGCACAGAGACAGCACTGGTAATGGTGACAAATGACTTGCTGATGACAGCTGATGCTGACTCTCCTTCCCTTCTTATTCTTCTGGAATTGTTCTGTTGCTTTTAGCACCATCGAACACAACATCCTGTTGCACTGGTTACACACCACCATTGGCCTCTTTGACTCCGCTTATAATTGGTTCTTCTCCTATTTCTCAGGGAGAACCGAGTTTGTTGCCCTTGGAAAAGCTACATCCGATTCCCATACTGTTACATTTAGTGTCCCCCAAGGCTTGGTGCTAGGACCAACTTTCTTCACCTTATACCTGCTTCCCTCGGTCACATTATCACCAGACATGGTTTATCTTTCCACTGTTATGCTGATGACACGCAGCTTTATTTGAAGACATTTTTCCAATCTGCAGCTCTCACCACATGCCTGGAGGAGATAAAGGCGTGGATAAAGCTTAACTTTCTTCGGCTTAACACCTCCAAGACGGAGGCCATTATAGTCGGCACTCCGCACCATGTTCACATTTCCACCATCACTAGTATCATTTTCTCTAATCAACATATTCCACTATCATCAGTTATCACCAATCTTGGTATAAAAATGGACCCCCACCTCACTTATGAAGCCCACATCCAACAGCTCTGTAAGACTTTCTTTCATCTCAAAAACATCGCCAAACTTAGTCCCTCATTGAACCTGGCAGATGCTGAAAGATTGGTCCATGCCTTTGTCTCTTCCAGGCTGGATTACTGCAATGTACCTCTCACCGGCACAACTAATAAGAACATTCAAAAACTCCAGCACATCCTGAACAGTGCTGCTAGAATTTTGATGAGGGTCCAAAAATTCAACCACATCCTATTCTCAAGACATTTCACTGGCTTCCCGTTTCACCCCGCATTGAATATAAAGTCTCACTCCTCACCCATAAATGTGTTCATTGAACTGCCCCTTCTTACCTCAAAGATCTCATCACTGTTCAGATCTCTTCTTCATGCTCCCTTCGTTCTTCTTCCTCCTACCTCCTTAAAACCACTAGGACTACGCTCCGCACAATGGGGTATCGGGCCTTCTGCTCAGCCGCTCTCCCAGTCCATTTGAGGGCACCGCAGACTGCGGACACTTTTAAATGTGGCCTGAAATCCCACCTTTTAAAAAAGGCTTTCCTTTGATGTTTTTTGTTGCAGATTTTATTTCAACTGTTGATACTTTTTAAAATGTTTATTTTTTTCATTTGTTTTTATGCGTCTTATTGTGTAGCACTTTTGAGATTTGTTTTAATGAAAAGTGCATTAGAAATAAAATTTATTATTATTACTTTTGCACCCAGTAATTATGCTACAGCTTAGTGTTACCAGGAGTGTGTGGAGTAGGCATTGCCAAGTGCAGCTTATCCTTGAATATAAACTTTGGCTTCTTAGATCCAACCTATTGAATAATGAATAATTAATGAACATTGAAATAAAAAGCAACAAGGAAATAAGATGGGAATATAACCAAATAATCTCTAACAGTAGAGTGTGTTGATCGAGGTCATGTGTGTATCGCTAATGAAGCTCCTTAAAGATGATTCTCGTCTTTCATCACTAATGCAGTAAGCAGCCTAGAATCAGCTACATGGTGAATTCGAGTCACTCCCAAATAAATGGCTGAAAATGTGACACGCAAGACTTTGATTGCTGTGCTTTTTAATATGGCTGAATGTGAGGCAAGCACGCAGAGGTGGATAGTTCAGGTACAGAAAGTAAAAATCTAACAAAGATTTTGTTTCAAACAATCAATTGAGTATAAAGAGTCAGTCACAGAGTACTAAACTGGTTGGTTGCAGAAAAATTATTATTGTCTCAATTTTTACTTTCTGGACCTGAACTCTCCACCTCTGCATGCAAGTGCTTGCCTCCATCTGATGTGAACAGTTCCGAGCCATAGCTAGCATCAGTGGCACAGTGTGTTAGCTAAACCCGTGTCTTTATTTTCACCAGACAGTTGTACTTTCCATAGGTGCTGTGTTTGGGATGTACTGTTGTACCTTTGAGAATGTTATTGGACTGTTTCTGGAAAATTGGACAGTGGTGTAATTCACTTTGGGTGACAATCTGCCAAAAAGCAAACATAATTTTCTCCATTTCAGACTGGGAAGAGGAACAAGTCAGCAGTCCAAACATACTGAGGCTCATCTACCAGGGGAGGTTTCTGCATGGAAATGTAACACTGGGAGGTGCGTTCTGGTGTGCGGAATCGAAGCACTTTATTTTCAACCCAAAAATTAACACTCAACAAAATTGTAGCTTCTTCACTGGAAAGATCAAAGCAGCAAGAGGACTGGACCAGTGTAGGGGCAGAGTGGCCAATGGGAGCACTGGGAGATTCCTGGGTGGACTGACATTTCCAGGCCGTTCAAGCTGCTGTATACACATTTTCATAAAGAAATGCACTTGCATGTGGTACATAAATGAAAAGACAGCCCCATCCCCAAGTGGTACGACCCGCTTCAGGTGCATGTATCCATTGTAGAGAAAAGATGCCAGAACATCCTAAAATAAAATGATTAAAATGGTACAAACCAGCTTTGTGTGAAACTAAACTGTTGGGATGGATGATACCACTGGTTTTGCCTTTGATCTGATTTCGATTCAATCCAAGATTGGTATTGCTGATACCAATGTCAATACCGCTATTCAGTGCTGGCCCAACCCTAAGAGTTCGATAACAATAACAATTTGGGGGGCGGTGCTGGCAGATCGATTATTCCTAGTTACTAGTGTCTGGGCCCCCTCGTTCATGTCCTGCTCCCTATAATAATATGAACATTTAAATGACCAGGTAAAAGTCCATACTTTTACCTTATAATCAATTTTCCAAGTGAAACCATTCAAATGGTAAAAATGTGCTGGAGGAGGATGCGGCAAAATCCACGAAAATTTCCACTTTATTCGTAACAAGAGTGAAAGGTGTAGTCTGCTAACTATACAACACTGCCAAACATTAAAAGCATTTCAGGGTAACCAAAACCACCTAAAATGTTTGTATGGAATGCCATAATACTCCAAATGAAATAAATAATAAACGAATAAATATATCAATAATTAATGTGTCCTTTTATTTTTAAATAATTCACACATCTATTTAGCCCTGTCTACTTGTGATCGGTTCAGCGGGATACATGTTGATACCAGGTGTGAACTGGGCCAATGTTACAAAGAAGTCATTCCTAAATGCTGCCCCTCAGAAGTATTTTCTGTTTACTTGTACAAATCAGATTCTTTGCTGCCCCCTGACTCCCAGCAGCTATGCAGCACACAGGAAATGACTTTATAAGTGGATAATACTCGCACTATAGGCATACGTGGCAACCTCTCGATAAAGCCTCCAGAATAAGTACCGAATTACTGTAGGTAGGATAGAACATTCTCTTCTGAGTTTAACGATACCTGGCCCCAAATCCTGTTGCTGGAAAATTCTGCACAGACCAAAATATTATACAGAGAATAATAATCCAGCAGTGTTACAGATGTGATACGTGAGCAGAATTTGATTGTGTTGTCAAAGCTGTTCAAAATAATAGCTATGATTGGAAGGGAGGAGAGAGCAGTCAAGAAAGGAAATGTAATATTAGGGCTGCCTAGCAAACCGGATTGGGCCGGCACTGAAAACTTGGTGTTAGAATACTGGAGAAGCCCCTCAAACACTGGACCAAAAGGAAGTATCTTTCCAAAATTGAAGGAGGGGGAAATAACATTAAACTAGAAGTAGAATCTTCTGTAACTCAAACTACACTTCATTAACTCAAACCACATCATTATTAGTCAGCGTGTTGTGATGGTACACCAAGATCTGAATTAACACTCCAGATATGCCAAAAAACACAAATTTGTTATTTTTAATAATGAGTGTTCCTCTAACAGGCAATCAGAAAATTGTGAAGTGGTGTCTCACAGGTGTCACAATATGAATAGGACTGAATAGGGTGCGTTGCTGTTCCCAGTTTTGGTTGGCATATTGTGTTTTGTGTATTGTAAAGGTAATATGGTAACACCTTACTTGAGGGGCATATAAATGTAGTCGTACACTTATACTTAATGTGTTAATTAGCCAGAAACTAAGTGTTAGTTACATAATGATCCCATGTTTGTTCATCATTAACCATTCTAAAAAATTTTCATGATTTGTACTTTATTAATTGGGTTACTTAGTTACTTGCGCCGCCTCAAGTAAAGTATTACCAGCAATTTCTCTTATTTTCACTCTTATAAATAGTTTATGGTGTGGTTTACAGTCATCCCAGTAACCAAAATACAGACTTGTTTTTTGGCATTAATTCTAAAAGAGAATTTGTCACTCCATCTAGCATTAAAACTACCCCTTGGCAAGATAACAGTGATGCATCTAGTGGCCAGAGAGACGCTGCCAGAGCCAAACTCCCAAGGTAACTGCAGGAAGATTACGTTTTTTTTCTTTATATGTTTTTTTGTAGACTGCGTCATAGTGCAGTACACATGCAGAATTTGGGGATCCGCTATTTTGTTGCCTACGACAGGCTACTTTTATGTTTTATGTTGTTTCGATACCCTTAACAATTAAGATGGGATGGATGCAATTAAAGTCTGTAAACACTCAAACATTACTTGTGAATTGCATGTTTATGTGAAATGCCTACAAAAGATCAGTTGAATGTAAGTTGTTCATTAAACCAGTTCTGTTTCTGTGCTGGTTTTCAAGATGGTTGCTATGTCTGTGATTTATTCGTTTTTTTAATCCGCAGGTCAAAGGAATCGTGAGAAGACTAGAGAAAGCAACTGCTGTGTAATCCTGTGAACGTTCCCAGCCTCGTCTGCCACCTGGGGTGGTACACAGTCTGTCTTTCATGCTGCTGAAGTAGATGCCTGGGAGGCCCTAGAGAGTGCATGGAAATAATTTTGCTGGGGGCCACGGGAGAAATCAGGGAGGTGAATGTGATGTGGTTAATTTCAAATTTGTGTTTCAGATTTTAGTCTCCCTCCTCGTCCATTTATTCTTGAAGCACAAACAGATGCATTCAAGCATTCAGACTGACTCTGGTGGTCCAGTTTGGCTGTCCATGGCAGAGATTTCCTTCCTCTGCTCTGTAAAATTTACAGTACTTGGCTGCCCCTAGCTCCAGCTAGAGACAGTTCTGAAAACTTACACGTTACCCATTGGGAGCAGTGGTACAGATTATAAAATTGTAAAGGCTGATTTATACTTGATTTACACAGCATAGAATCAATCTACTCCATTGGCAGCTGCGTACCCTATGATATAGTATGACGTCTCTAGTTACATTTCTGTGGAGGTGCAGGTCAGGGTAAGGTATAGGCTACTGCATAAGCTACACGGCTACGCCATACCTATGCCATACTAACAGCATAGATTTTGCACAAAAGTATAAATCAGCCTTAAGGGTTAGCATGCACCGATAGGGATGCAATATGAAGGAATGCAGGTGGGTGTTATACACCCAGAACATCATATGTGTGCACAATTTAACCACTAAAAACACTAAACTTGTTATTCAGGACTGTTTAAAACAGTATGTGACTAAACTTTTATTGTGCCTCTGAATTTAATCTGCAAGGCAACTGACAAATATGTATTCTGTTTTTCTCGGGAAGATGAGTTTCCTATATTATGTGTAAATCGTAGGAAAATTGACAAACGATGGAGTTAATTTCCTAGCCTTAGATTTTATTAAATCACTGGATTCTTTTATTAACCAGAAAAGACCATCAACATGTTATTCTGCGGTTCTTTTTTTATTTTTAATTGTCTTGGTATTTGTCTTAACTTTTCACTTCTTTGTGTCAATTTGCACAGCTGTACTGAAGCATGAATTATTTCATATAAAGCTGAAAAAAGGATTTTGTTTTTAATGTTTCCCTGTAGGAGTTAATTTTGAAACTAGGGATATATGTGTACAATATCTTTAATGTTAATCTTATACAAAAAATATGCTCATACATGGATATTACTTGGATATAGTGATGTTCAGTGTAATATGGTCTATATAATTACTAGTAGCAGTAGCAACTGATCCCACCTCTTGCCAATGCTGTGTACCTTAAAACTAAATCCTAATTCAATTTATATGAAGTATTTTATCTGTATTTTTCTTTACCTTACTGGTCAAAAACATTTAATATTATTAATATCACATTTCTGTGGTTATCGCTTTAATAAAATGCAATATTAGCTCGTTAAGAATATTGTTCATATTGATCAGTATTCAGAAGAGTTTTTTGATTGTATATAGCATTGCATTTTACTTCAAAATGAGTAGAATAAATCTTTAAACTAAATAAATAACAATGAATAATTATTTGTGGGCATCTTCTGTGTTGCAGTATGAAACTAAAACTTTTTTTCTGTCTGATTTGCTTTTCCTGCTTCACAGAATATAACACTGCCTTGTAGCTGATAGTGCAGCATGAATAAATGGTACACAGTGGGGAAAATCTTAAGCCAACAGCCCTAGGGGAGGTTTGCTGTGGAAATCCCCTCTGTTGCTGAGCAGGATACTTAACCTGTACTGCTTTGGTAAAAGGCACTCAAGGGACCAATTGAAATTCTAAGACAAACAATGCAAAATGAAAAGGCTGATAGTGCAGTTGGAGAATGAACCTTCTGAAATCCAAGGTCTGAACTAATTGCAGAGTAGCACAGTGGTAATACTACAATGGGGGTCCACCTAATGCCAGGCAAAACAGCATGTTTAAACATTTAACACAAAGGGAGGTGTATTTTTCTTGTTTAATTAAAACAAGATTTAAGATTATATTTTGTATGCCACTGATAAAGCAGCCTTTACAACATTCCAAGTCCCAATAGAGGCAATTACTTGATGCAGCCGTAGAATCAGTTTCAAGCAAACAAGAATATCACAGTTATTGATACATTGCCGTACTCTGAATGTCAAGACCAAGCATCCTTTTGGAACTACTCAATAAAAACTATTAGTACTGCAGTTAATGTTTATGAGCCGGATTTACTTAGGTTAAATGAACGTTGTTAAAAATTTGAATTATCTTCAAATACAGAGGGAAGTAAATCTACACAATGTATGTTTCAAAGATATATTTAGAGGTTAAGATAATAAGACATGTTGAATTGCCCTGTCACACCCTGCCCGTACGAGCCCCGTGTATGCCACACCCCCTCGCTCCTCTTGTGCAAACCCCGATTGAAACCACCTGTGGTCCATCCGTTTGAGTGTATTCCTCTGTTTCCTGATTAGTTTGCTGTC
>JAODUD010000036.1:15186790-15201612 GCA_026784285.1 Stomatorhinus walkeri
AACTCTCAAGACAATGATACAATTTCATGTAACTTTCCGTGCATCACAGGACAAATAAGTCGTCAAAGACCTTTGAGTCTTTTCTGCAGACTGACTAATATAATCAAATATTGTTCCACATTACAGCTCCCACAGATGGTATTTTGCAATATTGTACTGTACAGTATGTGAATTACTGCTTGAGTATATCACACAGTATGTGACGTCATATACTGTGTGACAATGGTGCTGTAGTGATTAATGAGTTGATCGTGTGATTGGAGGGTTGCTGGATTGAATCCCAGATGGGTAAAGGTAACCTAGAAGTACCTATGAGCACAGATATGTCCCCAAGCACTGCTCCCTTCAGCTGCTCACTGCTCCTTCAGAGGTGGGTCAAATGCAGAGGTTACATTTTGTTGTGGTGCACTGCGTGCTGTGCTGTGTTTACAATAACAATTGATCAGTCACTTTCATTGTCTCATTCATTTTTTCCCAATTGCAGCTTATGTCATGAGCTGTGGCAGACTGAGTGCATGGAAACCAGTTAAGAAGGCCAAGCTCAAGAAGGCTTTGATAAATAAGTGTTGTGCAAGGGCCGAAACGGCTAAAGGTACCTAAATGTACCTGTTTGTTTTAATTAAATTATGTTGACCTTGGATTTGCTGCAAATATTGCATTTTTGTGTGAATTATTTGTATTTGTTCAACACCATCTTTATTGCCTGTCGCATTTTAAGTTGTATTTTTTTAAGGCATCTTATTGGACAGTTTTTTATTTTATCACGTGGTAACCTGTAAAGCAAATCAGTACAGATGTGTTGAGTTCCTGTAGAGTTTAATATATTTATGTACCTGCAGGTCACTGTCCCGATTCGTTTATGTTGTTTATGGTGTGATAACAAGATTGTTTTGCAATGTACTGCAAGAATAAAAAGGTAAAAAGATTTATTATTGCTTGTGTTTGAAAACGTATGATTAGAGTTAATAGTTCATTTAAATTAAGCTAATTAAATGTATAATAATGCTGCATTGTCAGTTTTATAAGGAGTACAGCAAAAGAGCTAGCTTTCCCTTCATTAGTACTACACTATTTAATACAATGGTGTGTCTTATTTTTTGCCTTTTTTGTCTGAAGTTGTTTCTCCTAAGAAATTTTAGGAGAAAAACCAGAGACAAAGTTAATACATAACTGAAACTTAATGGAGAATCACCATTAAATCTCATGAGCTAGGAATGATCAAACTTTATTCAGAGGAAACCTAACTGAGAATCATCATTAAGTCTCAGTAGCTAGGAATGGTTTCTTTAAGCAATGAAATTTTCCTGTGGGGATGCTCAGTGAGCCGTCTTCCTTTGGAGCATTGTGTGGTGTACATTTGGCCTTCCACATCCACGGGTTCCACATCCACAGATTCAAACAGCACAGATCAAAAATATTCAGAAAAAAGAAAGATCCAGAAAGATCCAAAAAGCAAAACTTGAATTTGCCATACACTGAGCTTTATGCTAAATATGTAGTACAATGATTGCATCTGTACTGTACATACTTTTTTTCTTGCCATTCTTCCCTAAAATACATCTATTTACACAGCATTTACAATGTATTAGGTATTACAAATAATCTAGAGATGATTTAAAGTATGTGTGTAGATAATATGCAAAAAGTATTCAGTGTTACATAAGGCACTTGAGCATCCATGGATTCTGCTATAGAATATAATAAATACTCTTGTGAATTCCTTCAACAGTCTTTTTATATTGATATTTATGTTATGTGTGTGTGTGTGCTTGTTTTTATTTTTCTTAAATTTAATCTATATATTTGATATCTGATTTTACTGGTTCTGTGAGTACTGCTTGTTTAATTTGAGTCAGGTTGTTGTTAGGGTACGTTTTGTTAATCATTAATAACACCATGATCAAAAAGAAAATAAAAAACAGATAAAATAGGAAGCTTTAACTCCATTTTTATGGTACTTTCTATGTCTCAAATTACATACATTTTTTATTTTCCAATATATACATAATTTTATAGTACATTTACATGCAATAAATATACAATTATTTTCACAAAAATTAATAGGGTAAACAAAATTAATAAATTAAAAATTAATTAATAGGGTACAAAAACATGGTTAATTACACACATATGCAATAATGAGTAACAGAATAATGAAAAGAATAATGAATAATGGAAGCAAAATCCTAAAAAATGAATGTCCAGTTTTAATCAATGGAAAGAAAACATTGAACAGTTTTAGTTGATTGTTGAATGTTTATTGCTTAATTCAGGGGCCACCTTTTTCCATCCAAGCACCTTCATTATTATTACCCTCAGTTCTTCTGTCTTGAGGCTGTAAATGATGGGATTCAGCATGGGAGGCAAAGTGGTCGTCACAGTTAGAATTGCAGTCAATAGTTCTGGAGTCAACATCAAACGTGCATTTCCTAACAGATATGCTAGAACCACAGGCAGGTAATAAGTCAGAACCAGAAGCAAGTGTGTAAAACAGGTGTTGAAGGCTTTCCAGCACTGTTCCACAGAAGCAATCTTCAGCACTGTGATGACCACTATAAGGTAGGTGATGATGATGAAAGTCAGAGGACACAGTAGAACAATCATCGTCTTTGTTGTTGCTAGTCTCTTATTATATGAAATGTCACCACAGGCCAGTATGTACACAGGCCCATGCTCACAGCAACAGCTATGGACAACCCTGGAAGCACAGTAGGACAATCTAGAGGCCAGACTCACAGGGAAAATCTCCAGGAGAAAAACCAGAAACCATACACCAGCCAGAATGAGGCACATTCTTTGAATGGTGTTTATAACTGGATACCGTAGAGGAAGGCATATAGCAACTAGGCGATCATATGCCAAAACAGCCAAAGAAAAAGATTCCATGTCAGCAAAGAAATGTAGGAAAAACATCTGAGAAAAGCACAACTGGAATGACACATAGTTCAGGTTTAGAACAAAGACTGGCACCATTTGAGGAATGATAACACTGCTAATGGAGATGTCCACCACTGCTAGGTTGCACACTGCTACATACTTTGGATTGTGCAAGCTCGGGTTCAAGTACACAAAAGCCAGCAGGACGAGATTACCCATGAGCGTGATAAAGAAAATGAAGGATAGAGCGAGAATCAAGTAGTTTTTGTTCTGTAAAGTCTGGAATGCGATGATATAAAAGCCATTGACTGAAGCACCTGTGCCATTGTAGGAAACCAGTGATGAATTCATTTAAGGTTGTAATCCTAAATAAAATAAGACAGAAATACAGTGAATAACAATTATGTATCCTGCTGCTTTAATGTTTAATTTAAATCAAGATAGGATACAGTAAAAAAAAATAACTTCGATACAGGTTTGTTTTGCTTTATTTAATATACCCACAACCGGTTATAATAGATGTTGTGTTTTTCATACCTAAAGTGTTAATAATTTTAGCCAGTACCTAAAAATATTTTATTCTAGTCCAATAATCTTCTCTGCTGTCATTTGTCAGTTGGTTTAAAATGCAATATATTATTCTATTTTACCAGGCAAAATTGCATTCTGTTCTTACCGGTGAACTCTTGGCTCCAGTCTTCCAAGTTGCCCAAGTGCTATGTGATAATGATAGTGAAAATTCCCTTTTTTAACAGGGAGGAGATTGAAAAAAGCAACCGTCTGGGTATAATTAAAGTTAGCAAATAATAAGGTAAATAACATGCAGTGCACCAGGTAGGCCTAATTATGGATAAAATCATCTTTGGAGCCAAAAAATAGATACCTAATCATCTCTCAGAATTGGTACTGTTGGGTGCTAGATGTTAATTGGTGGATTACTGTGCAAAAACAACATGCGTAACTAAAACAAATCAGTTCCTCAATCCCGTGGCTAGTGTTTTTTTCACTAATTAGTTCTTACATGTGTAATTATTAAAAAATGGAAAATCCTATTTAGATTGTCTATATGCATGTATGAAATTGATATGCTAGGTGCTACATTTCTGGTCTTCAGGTCTACATTTATTCCATATCATTTAAATACCCAATTTTGGTAAAGATGACATATAGTAAATTGCAGCATATGCAGTATAGCATATGATCTTTCAGCTTTCCTCCCTGATCCATTATTTTTACCTTTCTTACATCATTAGATCATGTGACTAAATGCACATTTATTAGGTGCTAAGTATAAAACTTAAATTATAACAGGTACTATAAAAGAGTGGCTAAAAGTGTAGAATGCAATTAGCAAAATAATTAGCAATATGCCTAATGGCATAGCTCAGTATCAGTATGCAGCGAGAACATTTGAGGTCAACGAACTGGTGACAACCAACTTGTTTGCTGAAATTTTGAGAGCAACCGAGGCTAAGATTCAATATTGAGTTAAATGGTCATGACAGGAAATCACAGCTATAGAGGGCAAACTCCTCAAAGCTTTTTGTTGTGTCAGCTGTTTACTTGCTGCATGTTTTCAAGTAACTAACTCATTTTCAGGTTCAGCAGGGTACAGTCTCCTCATGGGGTTCATTAAGCATCTAAGGCAGAGTAGTAAGAGGACTCTAGAGGAGGAGGTGTGCTTTTAGCCTCTCCCAATAGAAACTGTTTTGCATGCACAAAGTACGGCCACTAGTATATTTAACACTACTTATGGTTGAAAAATGGAAAAACAGCTATAGCTACAGAAAACGAGTTTATAAAAAAAGGCTGTTTCTCTACAACAAGACACAAAACATTACACCATCACTCATATTTATTATATAATTGTGTAACTCATGGGCGTCTGCAGGATTTTATCTCAGTGTATGTACCCCCCACCACCTATTGTGAGGGGGAAACGGGGGTAGAAAAACAGATGTTATACATAGATTTGGTGCTGTCAGGAAGGACAACATTGTATTCTCTGGACAGTCTTCTCATTTGGTCCAGCCGTCTAATCCATACTCATCCCACATTAACCAATTAGTTAAATTTGTAGAAGTTCTGGATGGATCACCAACAAATGTGAAAGTGAAGTACATTTCCTAGATGTACTGGATGGACCACCTGGAAGTGTAAAAGTTAATAAATATGTTTTTACCTACTACTGTGAATACTCGTTGTGATATGTAGGTCTGCAAGTATACTTACTCATTTATTGCATATTTCTTTTATATGACAATTTGCAGAATGTTTCCCCACTAATTATGTGGTTACTAATATTCTTTTGTGTGTGCTTTTATGCCCACGTTTGAAAATGGCATTTATACACTACCAGTCAAAAGTGTTTGCACACATTTTCTAAATTTATTTATTTCATTCATCCATCCATTTTCCAAACCACTTACCCATTTGGGTTGTGGGGCGTCCAGAGCTTATCCCAGGAACAAGGGGTGCATGCAGGAACCAACCCTGGGCAGATGCCAACACACCACAGGGCACACATACAGAATTACAGGCCAATTTAGACTAGCCAATCAATCTATCCTGCACACTTTCAGACTGTGGGAGATAACTGGAGCACAGGGAAAGCATGTGAACAGAATGAAACTAATCCCAACCCTGGGATGAAACCAAGGACCTTCTTACGGTGAGGCAGCAATGCTGTCCACTGTGCCACCATGCCACCCACTTACATATTTATATTTCACTTATTTTTCTTTGCACTACAACCAAACTATTCTGTTGCATAAAATTAAGAATTGTGAGAGATAAACTAATGGTAGGGTGGATATTAGTAACCCGGGATAATTTATAAGATTTTACTTTCTGCTTCACATGAAAACATGATACTAATTGTTGATGAAAATTGTGAAGGCCTAGAAATTAACACATCTTGCATGCATCACTGTTGTGGGCATGCAGGCCTTTCCCAGTAGTGTCTTCTTCTGCTGTCCTGTAGTTATGGCCCTTAGGAATAGTGAGCCACTTTTCTTCCCCATTTTGACTAACCGTCTTCCCCTTCCCATGCGTCTGAGAAGATGGCATGTTACAGGCCAGGTGCTATGCCAGGCCTGAGTTTATGGGAAAGTTCTATCTGTGAGAAAGTTATTTCTGTAGCATCTTAGAAATTATGTAAACCACTCTGCTTGGGCCCAATATCTGCCTCGAGCAAATAATTTGGCTCACAACGCTCACTGTCTCGACCCTGGTGGATGTGGGCCCTGTTGAAATTGGCTTGCGCTTTTTCTTATACTCTAGTTATTGTTAATCTGATTAATCTTATTAAATATTCTCTTCATATACAAATCAAGACTAATAACATAATTGTAATTCTTAAAATTATAATTATTAAAATACAAATTATTATTAAACCTCTATCACTGACCGTCATCCTAACGACATATTTTTAAGTTAATAGACCATATGTGAGAACATATAAGTGTTCCATTTCACCCTTTATCCAACCTAACCAATATTCACCCTATATACCAAAGATCCAAATTGTGAAGGAATTCACTTGCGTGTGCTGCATCCATGCAAAATTAGCACTGTAACTGCCAAGAAAGCAGCCATTAGTTCTGCCTTTAGTTCTTTCAATGCCTCTCAGCTTGTTTCTAGCTCCCACAAAATTGCTTCCTTGGTCCGATTTTATTTACCGTACTGTATCATGAATGGCTTTGTCCCTGTTTTACAAGAAATGGACCAAAGCAATTTATGCTACAGTAATTCAATGGTGTCGAAGGTTCTTGTCATGATCCGCCCGTCTGAGCCTCGTGTGTGCCACGCCTCACTCGTTACCTCGTGTCTGAACCTGAATGAAACCACCTGTTGTCTATCCATACCTGCTTTACCCGCCTGTATTTAGTCCGCGTCTGTATCAGTCTTCCCTAGATCTGTCATCTGTGTAATTCTTCTGAGCGTCCGTAAGTCCGACCACGTATTTGCCTTGTTGCCCTGTCTGCCTGTTCAGTCTGTCTGCCCTGCTCCTGTCCTGTTCTCCTGCCCAACTTCCCTGAATAAACCCATCCCTTTACCTCACGTCTCCAGCTCAGTTCTGTTCACCCGCCTGGCTCAAGCAACCGGAGGTCCAGGAGGACCCCCTGGCTCTGTGGATGGTTAGCTAAAGTGCTGACCTCCTGAGTCAGGCTCCCCCTCCCGGGATGGTGTACGCCCTGCAAGAGGTACGCGACAACCTCTGGGCGCTGCTGCCGGCTGCCTTCCCAGAACCAGCGCCTCCCCCTCCGAAGGGCGCGGGCCGACGAGAGAGATGGCGGTGACGGAGAAGAAATCCAGAGGAAGAGCGGATAATCTCCCTGGGGATCGCCGCACTCTATCCTCAGGGTCTCCCCGACGAGGAGGAGGGGGAATTCCCCTTCCCTGGAGAAGCTCCATCCTGGGAGAAGATCACGGAGCTGCTTCCCCTGGACCGATGCTTTCATCGAGAGGCACGCGTGGGCACAGGGGGAATTATGGCCGTGTGGGACGCTATTCCCCGGGTCCGGGCGGTCCTTAGAGGGAGGGCGCTTGCCTCTCTGGCGCCGGCCCGGAAGGTTCCTGAAGCGCCGCCCACCTCCGCTCCCGAGGACCCAGAAACGCCGAAAATTCTGGCTGCGCGTCCCGCGGCCGCCTCTGCTCTGGCTGTGCCGTCCGCGGTTGCCTCTGCTCCGGCTGCTCAGCCCGCGTCAGCCTCCACGTCGGCTGCTCAGCCCGCGTCAGCCTCCACGTCGGCTGCTCAGCCCGTGGCCGCCTCCACGTCGTCTGCCCAGCCTGCAGCCGCCCCTCCGACGGCTGCCCTGCCTACAGCTGCCCAGCCAGCTGCTGCATGCCCGCCTGCCGCCCACCGGCCTCTCGCCCCAGGGGCTCCCGCCCACTGGCCTCTCACCCCAGGGGCTCCTGCCCATCTGCCTCTTGCCCCAAGGGCTCCTGCCCGCCTGCCTCTCGCCCCAAAGGCGTCCGCCCCTGTGCCTCTCACCCCAGAGGCGTCCAGCCCCTCGGCCTCTCGCCCCAGCGTCTCCCGCCCCTGCCCCTCGAGTCCCAGAGTCTCCCGACCCTGCGCCTTGTGCCTCAGTGGCCCTTGCCCTTGGGCTTCCGATTGGTCCTGCCCTGGGACATGTCCCCGAGGAGGTCCTGGATGACCTGCCCCCCGCTTCAAGGAGTGGGATCCTTCGGGGACGTCCCTGATGGGTGGGCCAGCACCCCGGTCGGGTCCATGCCGGCAACTGCCTCGCCTGTCGGTGTCCCGTAAGGGGAGGGGACACAGGCGGGGAGTCCTGGTCAGGGTCACCCAGACCCCTGCCTCGCCTGCATCTCTATAGGCAGAGGCCCTGACTCCGGGGTTTCGCGGGCTTCGGCCTGTCGGCCCTCGCAATTAAATGCGATTAAACAGGGTAGCAAACTCACGTCAGTGACAGACCTGGGGAAACAGTCTTGAACGAGGACTAAATACACAAGACAAGCAGAAAATAACAGGCAACAGGTGATCACAATCGGGGTATCACGCATAGTTAATGAGGCGGCATGACACACACATGGATCGTACAAGCAGGTCATGACAATTACTGTATCACTAAATGTACTGTCGATAAAACACAAGAAATTCACACCGAACACAGGAATACAGATTTTGTACATCAAACTCAGTCAAGAGGTACCACAAGACTGAGAGCGATTCGTAAGCGTCAGCATCCAAGAACACCTTTTTGCCTTTGTCTCACCCCATCAATTTTACAAGATTTAGCAGGTCTGTTTTGTTTTGTTGTGTTCCAAGTTTTTGATTTTTCTCAACCAACCCAATCGATGTCCAAGTCGGTCAAGTTAAGAGGCATTTGAGTTCCAAGGTTCTACTTGGAATAACCCGAGGGCCATGGCATTATGTTACTGTTTATATCATGATATCATTCATTCCAACTGTACAAGAGAAACAGTAACAATATTAAACTGAGCTTTACACAGCATATGAGAATGTCTTGAGCACATCTGACAGTGTCTAGTGCCCAGAGACTTGTCAGGTGACTAGGTGGTCATATAACAACACAAAAGAGGATTTATAAGCAGAATCATTTCATAGGTCCTCTGTCTGCCTGGACTGAAAGGATGAAGACACAATGAGAATCACATTTTCTATTATAAAGATCTTTCCATCTTCACCCTAAATGAAATTAGTGTGTATCTTGCATGCCTATATAAAATTATTTAACTCTGTGGTATGGAAGTATCACTGAATTTTAAAAATGACTGCATGTCAACTTCATTTTATATGGAATATAACATTAATGTTTGTTTGAAATACATTTTTTTCCAGGACTGTATTCTCAGCAGAGCGCACTTGAAGTTGGGTCACAGAAGTTCAGGTACCAGAAACTCAGTCATGCTGGGAAACATTGATATATTTCAATTTCCAACTTAAAAAATACACCATAATATATAAAAAAGATCACAAAACACAACATTATGCTTTATGCAATTTATACAGGTTTCAGTCATTTTAACTCCTTAATTTATAGAAATAATACGGATTTGTTAGATTTTACATTTGTGTTGAAGTATCAACATAATGTTTATGTAAATACAGTAAATTTTTTGGAAAAAGCTGAACTTATTTATTCAGTATTACAAAATCAATATTATGCAGTCTATATATTGCTGAATTAAGGATCAGTCTTGTTTAAGAAATCGTTCTAATTTCATACTGAATGATTTAAAAGCACTTTTACAAGGGGGATTCTTAAAGGAATTCTTAAAATTTTATTAGCACCGCATGGTGAACAATATTTCTTATACCTTGTTTTAAATAAAGCTGTAGGGACTGTAGGTTTTATATTACACATATAGCTTATGCATTTTAAATGTCAAATGTCAATATTTGAAAATGAAAAACTTTGAAAAGTTTTATACTTTTTATACTTTAATACTTGTAATTTTGCAGGTCAAAGAAGAAAAGGAACAACCCTGACAAAACATGTCTGACATAATTCAGCAAAACTCAACCCAAAATTCTTTTATTCATCCTCAAAATTTTTTCATCAGTGGTTTTTCTAACGTTCCACATACAAAATACTATTTCATATTCTTATGTTGTATCTATATCATCACTGTCTTGGCAAACTCTTTTGTCACATTTATTATTTACGTGGACCGTTCTCTTCACATCCCAAAATATTTGGCTATTTTTAACTTAGCAGTAGCTGATTTGGGTGAAAGCACAGCTATTTTTCCTAACGTCATTAACGTCTGTCTGTTAAATATACAGCAAATAACCTATGAGGCCTGCTTGACTAACATGTTTTTTGTATTCTTCTTTAACTCCATGCAATCATTCACACTTCTTCTTCTAGCATATGACAGGTTTGTAGCAATTTGCTTCCCACTGAGGTACCACAGCATTGTCACAAACACATCAATGGGCATTATTCTCGCTGTGGCATGGGGAATTAATTTTATGCTTTTGTGTCTTGCCATTGCTTTGATCACCAGACTGTCTTTCTGTAAGTCCACAGTTATTGATAGCTACTTCTGTGACCATGGTCCGCTATACAGACTGGCCTGCAATGATAATCTACCAAATAATATATTAGGAACAGTGTACTTGATCTTGTTTTTATTTTTACCATTAATTTTGATTGGTTTATCTTATGCATGTATTTTGCTGTCGTTGTTTAAAATTGCATCATGGGAAGGACACTGGAAAGCCTTAAAGACCTGTTTTTCCCACCTAATATTAGTGTCAGTGTATTATTTTCCAATATTGGGCATTTACATAGGTGCAATGGCTGGCTCTGTCCACCGCAATGCAAGGATAATTAATATATCACTTTCATATGCTTTTCCTGCCATGTTGAACCCCATTGTGTATTCTCTGAATACTGCCGAGATCAAGGACTTTGTAAAAAAAATTATCAGAAGAAATAAGCACAAAGTTCAAGAAGCTACATCAGATAGATATTAGACATTACTGTAAAATTTCCCTTCGGATATTCATTCTGTTTACTGACTGTGTTGGAGTAGTTTGTTTTTGTCGTTTTAATTCCAATTAGATGGGTTAGTTTAGGGTTCCTCAATTCTGTGGCCTGTACTATGAAGCGGGGTTACTGGCTTATCGGGATAACTTGTCAGATTTAAGGTAGTTTGGGCAAAATGTAAGTGAACGAATATGGTACCTTAAATCTGACAATTTACTATTACAAGTTACAAGTAATAATAATAATAATAATAATAATAGTAACAATAATAATAATAATACTGTCTGCCATGGGAGTCTATGACATCCATAGAACCGATTGGTAACTTTTTTGAACAGTTCAAACTGTTCATACACCAATTTTGGGGTCAATCCATTCATCCTTCTATTTATTCTTATTTTTGTAAAGCTTAATATGGCACTTTCTGTAACATGAATGTGATTGTTTCAGAATTAGTTGAATTTATTTTTATTTATATATTTATCATCTAATGTGTATAAACTTAACAGGTACTTTAAGTGATGTGATAAACATTAAATGTGACACAAGCAAATATACCACTTAATTTTTTTTTATATTAGTAATGTTTATTACTTTATCCATTGAAAAACTTTTTATTCTATTAAAAATAAAACTATTGTCTTTTTGGGGTGTCAAATTTTCTAGTTTATCATTTGTGGAAACAGCTGCTGCTAATATTTTCTTCAGCAGTGACTATTATGAATTCCTAATTGCTAATTGCTTCCCTAATTGTTTCACATTTTATTGAATTAATTTCTTTCCATCCAGAGTTGATCCCCAGCCCATTGCTTCCAGGATAGGCTCTGGACCCCCTGTGACCCAGTAGGTTAAGCTGGTTGGAAAATGGATGGATATATGCTATGAAACTCAGAATATATGGAATGAATGCTGATATTCCACATGGGGGTAATGAGGGGGTTTGGGAAATACTGTTGCTGTATGCATCGCTGGCTATTGGAATGGTGCCTGATAAATGGCATACAGAGTTAGCGGGCATCCGTGGAAGAAATATGGTGACAAACACATTATTGACACTCCCATCACTGAGATGGGACTCGCAGGGGATGGGGGCTCCAGGACCTGGTGGACTGAGTGGGGTACAGTCCAGAGGAGTGGTCCTGGGTACCAGTCAATTGCCCAACCTGTGCCTGATTTTGAGTACTGCCTCACCCCACAGGAGATAGACACCGATCACCGACCTGTGCCTGGATCATTGATTTCAAGTGCTGCCTCTACTTGCAGTCAGCCACACAGTCAGACCCCAATCGCCACACAGTAGGTGTATGTCAGAATGCAATCAGGCCTACATGATCATGCCTGTAATCATATTCTGGATTTGATTCTTAGCCATGGTGTCCTGGTGAAATGCGTATAAATTATCTCTCAGAATCCTGTACTTTCAGATCATTACTTGTTAACAAGTAGTAGCTCCACTTAAGAAAATTAAGCAAAGGAATAAGAAACTTGGCCCCTGCTACTCTGATCATACCTGTGAACTTAAACGGGCTTCACGCAAGCTGGAGCGCAAAGGGCACTCAATTAAACTAGAAGTTTTCAGATCAGCCTGGAATTTTTTTTTATGGTAATATAACTACATACAAGTGCCAGCCTTCTGCTAGTCCCGCTGAGTCTCTCTTACCTATAAAACAGTCAGAACTTCTGAGCTTAATTTCCTCCTGCAAATCTTCTACTAGCCTTGTAGACCTAATCCCTACGAAACTCCTCAAGGAAATTGCAGCACTGATTAGCACTACCCTGTTAAACTTCATAAACTCGTCTCAGGATTGGGAACATTCCAAGGTCTTTTAAAATAGGTGTTATTACTTCTGTTCTAAAGAAACAAAATCTTGAACCTAGTAATTTAGGAAATTATAGACCTATCTCAAATCTTCCTTTCATTTCAAAGATCCTGGAAAATGTTGTTCATCCGCTCTTTCCTACAGAAAAATAATGGTAATGATATAATCGTAATTATTCAGTCTGCACGGCCTGGAGACCCCAAAATATAAAGATATTCTGCCTACCGTGTACCCTGCTGCTGTACCACTGTTCATCCTGCAGTCAGAAGCAGTGCAAGCACCTGCCTTCCATCACCTACCTGCCCCCCACTTTGAAACTCAAATGTTAAATTTGAATGGTATGAATTAGAGCTTTTTCCATTTTGCTCATTTGACTTTGGCTTCCTCTGCCGGACCCTGGAGGATGGGCTCCCCCCTTTGAGTCTGGTTCCTCCTGAAGTTTTTTCATTGTAGGGAGATTTTTCTTGCTCCTGTCGCCTCTGGCTTGCTCACAGGGAGCTTTGCTCGGGATAATTTAAAGCACTTTTACATTATCCCTGCATGTAATGTTCTGAAAATACAAATAAAATTGGACTTAATTGAATCTAGAAGAGAACAGTGCTCTGAAAAAATATTAAAGTCTCTCTGTCCCACTGTGAGGGCAATGTAATCAAAGACTTGGCCACAGGCAAAAACATTGCAAGTATTGCAATAGGCAGAGTGATGGAGAAAATTTGGAACATTTTGTTTAATGACATACATGCATACACACATATATGCATTCATGCATACATACACACTCATGCTATAAGTTATTAAATCCATTTTAATCATTCTTGATTGTCCATCTTTGACTCTAAGGACAAGCAGGACACAGGACACAATGTTGGCAGTGAGCCAGATATTTATTAGAGGGGTTCTGGTTTCAGGGTCAAATAGGGTGAGACAAAGCTGGTTCCAACACAGTAACAAAAGCTGGCACGTAAGAAAATAGATGGTTGATTCACAAAAGAAATCATAAACAAATTACCTTGTGGGAAAAAACGTGTTTTGGACAGCTGTCAGTAATTTGATCCATACATAGGGTAATTACGAGCTCAGGGATAAAGCGACAGGTTTACCAAATGAACATAGAAAATCAGTCATCAATTACCCTGCAGACATGCACACTGACTGCTCAGGCTCTCCCCTCACCCTTGCATTTGTGAAATGTTTCTTGTAGGCCTGTCACAATAACAAATTTTGCTGGACGATAAATTGTCCAAGGAATTATTGCGATAAACAATAATATTGTCGTTGTGAGACCATTTTCAACTGATGTAATGATAATGGCATATTAATGCAAGTACACCCTTTCAATGATCAATAAACTTTAATTTCTAAAGAACATTTAACAATGGGACTGGAAGACATTTTTAATATCCAAATTAAATAAAGAAAACAACCAAAAACATAAATAAAATGGACTCTCAGTCCCTGTTAACAAAAAATGACTTTAAATAAAAACCAAACACAACCAAAAACAATAAATAAAATGGTTTATGAAGTCTTACCATGTCCTCAAAATACAATCGAGTTTTAAGTTTCCACGTACACCTCTGGGAAATTCAGCAAATCCAACATATTTATATTCACATTTCATATAATTTATTGCCACATTTTACGTTACCACTTATAGTGAATACGTCTGCCTGGGCGAAATTGATAATTATAATCAGATGATCATCATAACCGATTTTTTTTTCTTCATGTCTCAGTCTAACTGACACGTGTATATTTCTTACATGAATAATAGGTAATAAAACGGAATGCATCACTAATTTAGTACAAAATATAGTCCAACCATTTCAAACGCTTTTCAGATTACAGTACTGTTTAAATTAAATTGCTGAACAGTGTATAATTAAAATACGCTATATAATACAGTATAATACTGTACCTAAATATTCAGTTTTATTTAAACAGTGTTTTTTACAACATTGTCTGAAAGTGTTCGCTGCAGCATCTCCGTGGCTCGTTTTATGGCGGTTTATCATAAGCTTTGATGAGTCTATATAACACAAATCTGAATATTAAACAGCTGTAATTAGAACCCTGACAAATTACCAGTACTGCCATACTTTTACACTATGATGTTTGTCGTGCTTCTTCGTGGATCTGAAGC
>JAODUD010000036.1:15231155-15254707 GCA_026784285.1 Stomatorhinus walkeri
ATATTAGTTCACACAAACACACCATTCTCATATTCTGGTCCGGCCCCTTTGTCAAATTTTAGAAACCATTGTGGCCCCACCCCTGGACCAAACTGATGAGGGTATGAAGCAGGTATGACATGATGGGTGTGATATATGTGTTACATCGGGACGTGGAACCAGGAGAAGGGAGCCGGGGATACTAGAAAACGGGGTTTATTCAGGGTAAACAGACTGTCAATGTCATAATCCACCCACCTGAGCCTCATGGGTGCCACGCCCCCTCATTACCTCGTGTCTGTTCCTGATCGTGGCCACCTGTTGTTGATTGATCCTTGCTTGTATTTAGTCGGCGTCTGTGTCAGTGTGCCCCAGATCAGTCATTGATGTTACCTTGATGTTACCCGATGTAGTGATGGTAGTTGATGTTGGCGTCCTGTCCTGCCTGCTACCCCGAATAAACCCCGTTTCTACCCTGTATTCCTGCCTGCTTGCTCCGTCTGCCTGCCCCACGCCGTCTACTCCGCTCCCGACGTAACAGTCAAGTTGTCCCTGTTTTCTTTTGTGCAGTTTCCCCAATTTGAAAACAGTAACAACATCCACTTGGAGGTATAACTGGATTCCACTCGACAGACAAGGCCAGACGTCATGGGTGATATCACACCCATTGGACCATAACAGCCAATGTTCTTGGCCTGAACACAGACTCTAAACACAGAACAGTCTGTGTGTCCCGAGTCTCCTTGTCCAGTGCCTTGTGGTCTTCCCCTGTCTGTTGCTTCTGTCCCAGTTCCTTCTGTTCGACCTGTCATGGTCCCTCTCTGTACTGTCCTAGTCCATGTACTGTCCCCATCTGTCCTGTTATCAGGGTCCAGTTAATGCCTTATGTCATTTTACCCAGGTCCTCAGTCCTCTGTACCCAGTCCGGTGTAATGTCTTCTCACGCCGGTCCTATGTGCCCCATCCCTGTCCTGAAGATACCGCCCATGCCTGAAGTGCACCTGTCAGAGAGGCATTGTCAGGATCTGTCCTGCATGGTCACATTTGTCCAGCAGATATGTTTCTTTGCTTATTGTCTCCATCTCCATACCTGGTTCCCAATGGTAGCTCGTTTACATGTGATCCCAGTGTTTGTCATGTCAACAATGATTCAAACCTGTCCCTCATATATGTGCCTGCCATTGTCTTGTTAGTTAATATTGATATTGCTGTTGTTGGTGTAAGTTTGGTATTAGTTCTGGTTTGTGGTTCCTGGTTTTCCACCACTGGTTCACCACTGGACCCTGGAGCAGAGGAAACATGTTCTATGGAGTCATGAGTCACTCTTCTCTATCTGGCAGTCTGATGGATGAGTCTGGGTTTGGTGGATGCCAGGAGAACATTACCTGTCTGACTGTATTGTGCCAATTGTAAAGTATGGTATGGAGAAAGGAAAATGGTATGGGGTGGTTTTTCAGGGGTTGGGCTATAGGCCCCTCAACATACCAAGATATTTTGGACAATTCTATGCTTCCAACTTTGTGAGAACAATTTTGGGAAGGTCCTTTTAATTTCCAGCATTACATTGCCCCAGTGCATAAAGCAAGGTTTATAAAGACATGGTTGGGTAAGTTTGGTGTAGAAGGACTTGACCGGCCTAAACAGAGCCCTAAACTCATCAAACACCTTTAGTTTGAACTAGAAGGAGGTTGCGAGCCAGGTCTTCATGTCCTACATCAGTGCCTGCCCTCACAAATGCTCTTCTGGGTGAATGGGCAACAATTCCCAAAGACACACTCCAAAATCCTGTAAAAAGCATTCCCTGGTGAGTGTCAGCTATTACAGCTGCAAAGGGATGACCAACTCTATATTGATGCCTATGAAATTAGAATGACATGTCAAAAAAGTTCCTGTAGGTGTTATGGCTAGGTGACCCATAACTTTTATCCATATAGTGTACAGAGTTCTACAGGAATTTTAATTCAATAATCGGAAGCTTTTTGTCACACAGAATAGTCTGACCTGAATTTAGTATGTGTCATGATGATACAATTGGTTGTGTTCTAAACAGAATATGCATGTCTGAATGCCTGTGGGGCAATGTTTGTGACCATATCACCACAGAAAATGGACCTCTGGCTTCAGAGACTGAGACTGGAGAGTGACGTAACCAAACTGGAGGTGGAAATATAAAGCTAGCAGAGTTGCAGCATTTAAGGCAGACACCCTGGCCTTCTGCATGACAACTCTGCCGTGAGCCCACCCCACAGCTTTAGCTGTTCATAGGGGGAAGGTACTAAAATTATATGCTAATATACCTGTACAGCAGTAATGAATGTTTGGTATGAATTGGAATACATTGCCTATAACTTTTTCATAGCCATCTGCAAGCCATTAAGGTACAACATGATCATGACACCATTGCCCGTGTCAGTGATTATATTGCTGATATGGGGGTTCGATTTCATTCTCATGATATCATTGTTTGCCATCCAGATACCACTGCCCAGGTGTAGGTCTTCCACACCTCATGTGATGTGTGACAACCAGTCACTGCTCCAGCTAACGTGCGTCAACACCACCACAAATAACATTTTTGCCTTGACCATCTTAGGTTTCATGCAGGTTACAAGTGTGTCTTATCCAACTATATTCCTACAGCAAGACTCTAATTGTGTGCTTATCTAACAGAAAATCTGGCATGAAGAGCATAGCCATCAACACTTGTGAGGCACAGCTAGTTATTTTTTTAATGTTTGAATTTGATGGTACCTTCCCCATCCTCTCATACAGGTTCAAAGATGCCTCAGTTAACCTTCGGAAATTTAAAGGATAGGATATTGGCAGGGGTGCTTTAATGCACAGGCTGACCCAGGCTGAGGCGCAGGGGTCTCTGCTAAGGAAGGGCCTCAACTAAACTTGTTTAATAAACTTTTAAACCTACAGTTGCAACCGTCCTGTATTTTATGGGATCATCCTGTGTTAAATAATGAAATGCTGTGATTTGTCCTGTAATTTTGTGTCCAGACCAATTCCCCACCTAACATGTTCTTTTGGTTCTGACCCACTGCCGCAGGCGTATAAAAAGGGACCCCACAGCCCCTCTCATCTCTCAACAAATCTTCTAATCTCCAGTCCCGGGTTCCCCTTGACAACAAAACAAGGGGCACCCCACAGGAAGTAAGAGGTGTGGCAAAGGCTTCTGCCAGGGTGAGTCCTTCACAGCAAGAGGATGTCTGGGGGCGACACACCGTTCGCTCCTGCCAAACTCTGGAAACTGAAGAAACCTGTATCTCTAGAATCTTGGTACTGAAGAAACTACACCAGCAGTCCCTGGTGCAGAGGAAACCACTAGTGATATGTTGTTTGTGAACTAGTCAGCTGAATGAACTGGCTCCTTTACATAAGTATGGGAGATGACTCCCATCTGAGAGCCAGTTTGTTTCTCTTTACGATCTTTATCACATTGATATGGGTTATCGTAACTATCAAAAAGAAGTGACAATGAGTGGTGCTTTTGAGTGGCAGCCTGTTTAGCTCACAAACTAGAATCGGGGCACCTGCTCGAACAAGGCTAAATGACCTACATAGTAACACAATATCATTGATGTGACGTGCAGCTTCCATTTATATTTGCAGCGTTTAGCAGACACATGAAGTCTATCTATTGCCATTATTAAATTGGTTACCGTAAAATTTGAAAGACTGTAAACAGTATTATCGTAATCTACCAAGTGCCACCCCCAATATAACTACTGGAGCTAGATGCCACCCCCCCTCCCCAGGTACGAAAATGCTGGCCACGCACCTGGTCCATATAGTATATATGACATTTACAAAATTAACAATTTTTCAGTAGCACCATATTTATTTAAATGACATCCATGTCAATGTTTCCTTGGTAGTGTTTTGAGACATGGAGAATTCATCGATACTGATTTTGTATTCTTTGTATAAAATGTGCTTTTTTCCAGTTTGCTATGAAACTCATCTCTGCATTATGCTCGAGGTGCGGGGAAGGCAGGCTTTGTGCATGTCTAATAGTTCATAGTTTACTGCACCCACGGAAAGTATATCTCTGAATGACTTGGGGGCAACTGAGAGAGGCTTCATTCAATAGGCTGGGAGCAAAATGTCTTTTTATTTACAATGTAATTCCACAACATTTTGTATACAGTAACAACTTAATAACGTTTTTTGACATTTTGTGACATTAAAGTAAAGTAAAGGAGGTATCCCTCCACGCTCACAATGTTTTGGTTGTAGCATTGACTGTTAGAGATTCTATAGATAAAAACGAGTACTATGGATTTGTTGGTGCTGAAAAATCAATTTACTTTCAAGTAGGTGTTCAACCTGTGTAGATGTTAAGGTAGAATATTAAAGGTAAACATAGTAGTACACACTTAAACTACAGAATTGTGAGGCTTCTATACAAAGGGATTAATTATGGAAGGTAGTTCAGTTAATTAAATCAATCCATCCATCCTGTAATGGATATCAACACAATATATACACAATGAGATCTCAATACCCTATTTTGTTGTCGGATCATACATGCTCAGTAATAAAAAATCCTTTAAAAATCTTTGCTCTATATAACAAAGGATTATATATCCTTAATATGAATTTATAGATTGGTGCTGATCAAGTAGGCCCTGTATTAACATAATCTTAATGGTGACCAGACTGATGTTTATTAAACAACTAATGTTCTCTGCTGACTTTGATAGCTACCTCACTGATACTTTGGCACCAGTCTACTGGGAAAGTCTTTCATGCAGCATATTACATTATTTGCAGCTTGTTACTAGTGCCTTCTTATTAATGCACTCCTTAGTGGGTGGTTTTTAATGATAGATGATTGTCATTGTCATGCTGTAATTAACCCACTGAGGCTGAGGGAGCCACCAGCCAATTGCTGTTTATTAAGTTGCTCGCTGTTCACTAATGAAGCATGCCATTAATGATGTCTCTAGCTATTACACAGCGTTGCATCATTGTTTTATAGTTTCTGGGTATTTAACTAAATATTAGTATTTTTTTTCAAATACCAGGTGTATTTTTTATCTGAGCATATTTTACTATATTTTTTTTCTCCTCCAAGTTGCAAAAAATCTGTATTGTTAATGAGGTTTAGTACAAACTGCCATATTTTGGTCTGCTCTCTCATTAAATCCACAACACAACAAAAAACACCATGCTGCATCCTGAGTGTCAGTCTCCTTGGAGGGCCATTAAAATTGTCTAAATAAAGCAAACATATATTATTTTGCATCATCATTCTTATCCCTTAAACAATTTTATCCCTTAAACAATCTTTACTGCAATATATCACTCAGTTTTACTCTAGTATGATTTCCTGTTTGTGATAATCTTTTGGATATATTTATTTTTAATGCTACAGGATGCAGTTTCTAGCCCTGCATTTTTGTAGTCCAACCTCAAAAGAGCATAGAGAGACCTGTGCAGAAGCAGGTCAGTCCTTTGTCCCCCACAGGGAGAGGCATGAACACCAGTACCATGTCCTATGAAGGCTGCAGCTGGCTGCAGCTGCTGGGACAAAAAGCACTGGGGGGTTGTAATCACCATCCCTGGGGAAGGGGGGCAGTTGGACCAGGCATAATTAAATTTTTGCCTGGTCATTGATTGTGCTGTAACACCTTTGCTAGTGGAGCAGTCCCTGCTGTATATGAAGATACAGTTTGTGAACTGTTTCAGGACATCCAGATTAACATTAACCCATCTAGTTCTATTTTCACATAACTCCAGCTAAATAAAATTAAGTATATGATGGGTACTGTACCAGCAAGGATCAATTTGGGTGCCTATCTTCTAGGAAAAGTGAATAGAGGGAACAGAACTGGTGTGTGCGTGTGTGTGTGTGTGTGTTTGAAGGTTTTAATTCCAGGAGGGGCCCTAGTGTCTTTTCATTTTGACTGTGATACCTAACAGGAAGTGTTAATAAAATTATCTTGATAGCTTTATACATACTTTTATAGCTTCAAATACTGTATATTTATTGCCATCTCTGGATATTCATATCATGCAAACCAGGATTGTGCATCATAGTCCTGGCATTCTTTCCTTGTATATATAATATACGGCCAAAAGCAAAGCTCTCTGTTAGATGTTGGAACATTGATGGACTTGCTGCCATTCTGGTGGGGTATTGATGTTAGGTGGTCAGGTGTCTTTCTGTGACCTTGTGTGGCCGAGCAGCTCGCAAGTGAACCTATTTCCACATGTTTTGTCTTTCACAATCGTGTCACTTGTGTTTGACCAGGGCAGCACATGCAGGGCAGAAATGTGGCAATTCGAGTCGCTAGAAATATGACATCCAATGAGGGTGCCAAGTAGTAAGTCAATGACCTTTCCTGTAAAGCCACCCATTCTGCTGGTAATTAAAGATTGATGCAGGAGATTCCATAACTGTCTGCTTATTTGCATATCTGTGTCAGCAGTGGTTATGAGTAAAATAGGAAACTCTTCTGTTCAACTGGAATTTAGAGATCAGCAGTTATTTTTGACACCACACGGTGCACAACAACAAAATGTGTCCTCTGCATTTAACCCACATGTGACATTGTGACACAGCAGGGGGGGGAGCTAATTTAGCACTCGGGGAGCAGCACCTTGCTCAGGGTACCTCAGCAATTCTTTGCCGGTTGAGGATTTGAACCTGCATTCTTTCAATTACAAGTGCACTTCCCTAACCAGTAAGCCACCACTGCCCACACTATGCCAACTCTGCCCATTGGGGTATCAGTATACCTTTAACCATATAGTATACATTTGAGGGGCTTGTGTAATTGGAAAACTGTTCACTCTAATTCCCTGTTCCTTTATGACAAAGGTGAAGTCAAAATGGCTGAGACTGAGAAAAACTATAATCGTCAAAATTAAAGGTCTTGGTATTCCTGCTCCCACAGTTTGCAATGTTATAGATCTGTTAAAAACTTCCAAGGATGAGGTGGGAAGAGGAAAATTGCAGTGTTGTGTTTTAGTCCATCTTAGCCAAGTCCAAGTCCAAATCATACCTTTAACAATTCAAGTCCAAGATGAGACCAAGTCCATTATCAGAGATGGGTAGCTGAGTTCATATCAGAAAAAAACGTTAATTCTTTTAATTATTAATTAAGATTCTCGTTAATCTAAACCATGACTCTGAATTCAAAATCTATAAGGGAATGGTAGATAAATACCTGCAATTTTTATATTTAAATAATTTATTTAGATGACTACCAACTAAGTAATTATATTCAGCTATGATGATTTATCAAACATTTAAACTCCTATGTCTGAAAAATTTCCAGTTTGATTCCCAGTCCTGTCAGATCAATCACACTACTATTGAGCCTTTGAGTAAGACTTTTAAGCATAACTACTCCAGGGGCGCTGAACATTGACTGAGCATGTGATCTGATTCCAAACTTCACACTCACCTATGTCTCTCTGGGGTCCATTGTATCAGTTAGACGGTACAAATGTAACCTCACACCAGGAGAGGATTTTACAGCCAGACACTTTACTTTTTTCCTTTTACACAACAAAACCAAAAACGCACATTCGTGTGCCCCTGGACAAACCCCCAGAAAAACCCGTATGTACACATACGTGACAATTTCCCCCTCCCCCCAAAAGCTTACTGGCAGAAGAAGGCTCCCCACGTAACCACAGAACAACAACTTATGAACAAGGAACCTAAACCACAAACTCAGTGTCAAAGTCCTTCAAGTGCGAGGGCCGAGTCCTAACCCGCACCGGCGGACCTTCCTCGACTCTTGACGGAATGGGTAAGGGCAAACCCGCAGCAGGGCCTGGGAAATTGTCCTGCCCTGGATCCAGCTGGGGACCAGGAGGAGGGTGAGGGTCGAGCGCTGGTTGTAGGTGCAGCGGTGCTGGTAGCCTGGAGCTGACCGGGTTGAGTGAGGAGCGGACTGCCGATGGAGCCGCCACTGTTGGTGGAGTAGAATGGCCCACCTCCCTCAGCCGCTTAGCAGGCCAACGAGAGCCGTCACTGAGCATGAAGGTGGCTGGCCCCAGTCTCCGCTGAACCTGTAGGGGCTGGGACCAGTAAGATGCCATCTTACCGCTCCGGTGAGGCCTACAGACGTGAACCCAGTCCCACAAGTGCGCGGAGGCTGGTAGGCACCACCGTGCGGAGACCCCTGGAGATTCACACACCACCGCAAGAGGAGAGTTCGTCACGTACCTGGGCAAACGGCGCGAGCTCCTCGGGTACCTTCACTGGCCATCCTGACCGTATATATGTGCGGAGTGTGGTGAGGACTGGGTCTCGTTCTGATTCCTGTTTTAGCTCCTCTGGGGACACAGCTGGCTGCAGGGGTGTGTAGAGCATCTGGATGAGATCGTGCTCGGCTTCTTCCCCTCCCCGCGGGGCTGCTGGTGAGGGTGCGTCTATCGAACGTGAAAGGAGATCGGCGACCACGTTGTCCCTCCCCGAGGTGAATTTCAGTTCGTAGTCATACTGGCGCAGGCATTCGCCCCATCTGTGCAGACGCAGGGGCTTGTGGCCGGGGCCTGATGCTGACAGCAGGGTGGTCAATGTCTGATGATCTGTGAGGAGGAGGAAGCGCCGGCCATAGAGGTAAAGATGCCACCTCTCAGCAGCCCACAGAGTACCGTTGTTCAGTTGGCGTCTGGGCCCTGGAGGCAAAAGCAACGGGACGCTCCACCCCGTCCTGCTCCTGTGACAGAACCGCGCCCAGTGCGCAGGCTGAGGCATCACAGGTAAGGAAGGTAGGGCAATCAGGATTAAAGTGGGCCAGGATGGGAGGGGTCGTGAGCTGAGTCTTCAGCGTCCGCATCGCCTCTGAGCAGGCCACAGTCCAGTCCCACGGCATCGCCTTCCTCAGCAGCCAGCAGAGTGGTGCCGTGGTGTGGGAATAATTGGGCAGGAAATGGAGATAATAGGCAGTCATGCCAAGAAATGAGGCCACCTGAGAGGCAGAAGTGGGTACCGGGATCTGGTGGATGGCCGTCAGGCGAAAGCCTATGAAGTCTATTGCTGGGGCTGCAAAACAACACTTGTCACCATTAAGTGTCAAATTGTTCTTGAGTAGGGCCTCGGCCACCTGGTGCATCCGTTTATTATGTGTTTCCATGTCTGGGGCGTGCACAACAATGTCGTCCAACAAAACTGCCACCCCAGGGATGCCAGCCAAAATGGTACTCATCACCTTCTGGAAGCAGCTGGGGGGCGGAGCTCAACCCGGAGCATTCCAAGCTCCTCAGTGACTGCGTCCCTCAGGGAGAGGGGAACTCGGCGGAGGGGTGGGATGACAGGCGGCACTGCCGGGTTCACCAGAGGCCTGTGCGCGAAGGCCGTGATACAGCCGAGGCCATTAAACAATGCGGGCCACTTCTGCCGCCAACTGAAAGTGATCTGCTGAATATCTGAGCCCACACTGTCTTTAAAGGAGAACCCTAAACCCACGAACAGGTCCAGGCCCAAAAAGTTGGCCCCTTGTCTCGCGATGTAGAACGGGAATGACGGCAAGTGCTTGACGCCGTAGTGAACAGAGATGCGGAGCACTCCCAGGATCTCTATCTTGGAGTTATTGTAGCCACGCAGGGCCGCAGCTGACTGTTCCAACGGCAGGCGAAAGAAAAACCTGTAGTATGTTGCAGAATTTAGCAGCGAGGCGGCAGCCCCCGTGTCCATTAGCAGGGGCAAGCTGACTTCACCTAGCTGCGCCGTGCACATTTTAAAGGCTACGTGTCCCACATGTATGGTTCTGATCTCCGTGCAGCTGTCTTGAGCCGACCGGGTCCCCGTCTGTGCCGGTCGGGCAGCAGGGGTGGAATGACACACCCTGGCGAAGTGATTTTTCTTAAAACATTTTCCTGCATTGCTGGCCCCTAGCAGGACAATGCGGCGCCTGGGAATAGTGTGATCTAGACCCGCAATTTCTACAGCTCCCCGAACCGCGGCCATCTTCCTGTCTCTGCGTGAGCTGCACCGGAACACTTGCTTTTGAACGCGGACTGTCGTCGGGGAGGGGGGGGTAGACTGGGTGCAGCAGGCTGGCGCGAGCTGCAGAGTGGAAATGTCCGCGAGCGGGCGGGCACTCGCCAGCAGAGAGGAGCACTCCATAGCTGCCTCGACCTGCAGCGCTATTTCCACTGCTCGCGCTAAGGTCAAATTGTCCGCCTCGAGCAGCAGTCTTTCCCTATCTTTATCGCACAGCATCCCTTCAATGAACTGGTCGCGAACAATCTGGTCCTGCAGCGCCCCATAATCGCACGAATGCGCCATGTCCTTCAGGTCCATCACGTAGGTCCGAATCGACTCACCGGCTCTCTGTAGCCTCTTTCGGAGTCTGTACCGCCGAAGTAGAATGTGTTGGTGGCCGGCGAAGTGGTTTGTCAAGAGCCTCACAGCCTCTTTGTAAGTAGCAGCCACCTCTAAGTTGCGGAATATCCGCTGCCCCTCCATGCCCAGGCAATGGAGAAGGATCGCCAGTGTCCGCTTGTTAGGGATGTCGTCGTAGCCTAAAGCGGCTAGGTACACATTAAAAGTGTCCAACAACCTAGCCCACGGGATCGGAGGATCGCTGGGAACCGAGAGGAAAGGGGCCGGAGGGGGCAGACTGAACTCGGCCATCCTCGTCGCCAATATTATATAGGTTAAACGGTACAAATGTAGCCTCACACCAGGAGAGGTTTTACAGCCAGCCGCTTTACTTTTTCTTTTTCACAACAATCCAAAAACGCACATTCGTGCGCCCCTGGACAAACCCCCAGAAAAACCCGTATGTACACATATGTAACACCACACACTGGCCTCCAGTGGTGTGGTTAATGCACCGTTTTACAATCAACCATTACAACACTAAAAAATGTGAATTTTACCTCATTGCCATTTAGCTGCTTTATTACCTTTTTAACTAACCAACATGGAGGTGGGTCACTTCCTACCGAAGAGAGCAGAGATTTGTTTTGGGGAAAAACCACACTATAAGGTAAGCTTCCCGCCATAGTATATACATCACAGCTAGACCCATGACAGTAGTGTTGCAAGAAAAAAAATCTAAATCTCTCCATGATATTAGTACTTGTTGGCAAAAAGACATAAAGGCTTGTTTATGAAGCAGCATCTATTTTGATATGATGACTTGTTCTTCTAAATTTCTACTATAAGTAAAGCCCCACCTAAACTGAATTTATGGTTTTATCATATGCAGTAATACAGAAACATATGTTTACTAGACAGCATGCAGTGTATGTGTGTCCACACACTCCAGGCAAAGAAATCTCTCAGCTTCTTGGTGGCTCAGACCTTGGGTTTGACTTAAAAAAAACACATTGTTAAAGAAAGCATATTTACCTAAAACCTATGGTAAATTTCTACCTATGGTAGAATAACTTATGTTTGTGTTTGGCTGTACTGCCAAACCATGAATAGTTTATCTGTGAATTTTTATTAGGCCCTTAAAGTCTATGCATGCTTTTTTCATACTGAAAAACAAATGATTAATATTTCAGTACTAATCAGTACTCATCTGGGGTACTTGCACTGCCACCAGGGACCTTGAATTTGTTAATTATTCCATTTCCATATGATTCATTATTTCTGCTGTTCACAGAATCTGTCCTTCATACCTCTCCCATTCCTGAATTTTACACAGGAGGCAACTCTCATTAAAAAAACATTAAAAATGTATATTAATATAACACTTTGAGAACTGTGCCACTGGACAACACCCCCAAATTCACCTCAGGCAACCCCAGCACCAACTGAGTGATGCTCACAGGACGTCACCCTTGGGGGGGATCGCCCTCAACAGCCAGGTTCAAGACCTGCAGTGTGGACAAGCAGAGGGTGATTTCTCAGCATGCTTTGTCTGCATTTCCCTCTCTTGACTCTAGATAGCCTGAAGGGTAGCCCCAAGAAAAGCACACTGCCTGCCATCTACAGCCAGTGACACAGAAGCCAAGGCGAGGCTGGAGCTAGCAGGACCTGCCCCCCCTCTTCCCACGGTTCACCACTGACCACGGAAGGAGCTAATCTGCCCCTGTGTTGATCGTGATGTGTGTGTGTGTCTATACATATAGACACATACACACACGTGGTGGTGCCCCTTTTTAAATTGTCCCCCTTTCACATAATTGACAGTCACGCAGTATTTAACGATATGTAAAATTTTCCCACTCCAGTCTGCAAAAATGATAAACAAGTACAGTTCATTTAAAATGTTTTATTAAATTTCCTTAATCCTAAGAACATCAAAATATCTACCTTTAATCAGTCCTAAGATTGCACCTTTCTGCAAAAATATATTTGACACCCAGCATAGTACTGACAGGAAACCACCGCAATAATGCAACAGAAATGTAGAATTTGAGAAACATCCCATTCAACAATTCAAATGATCCTGTTTGCTGCCAACTGAGCTGTTTTCTCATTAATCCAATTAACCGTGTCAATAATAACAAGTCTGCCTGTTATCGCTGTAAGGAGTCAGGGAGCATTTTCATCATTAAATGACACATGTCCACGTTACAAAGATTTTGCTCATGTACATTGTGCATTTACATTCCCTCTTTTGCTTTCTTTTCACGACAGTTTTCTAAGAAGTGCTGTGTTGTTTAACTGCAAATGTCCTGAACATAAATGAGTAAATCAGAGGTGGATAGACCTGGTTCAGAAAGTAAAATCTAGACCAAGATTTTGTTTCAACCAACCAGTTGAGTATCTGCCACTGCGACTCTTTATTCTCAGCTGTCCACCTCACATTATACTCATTGATGTCCTGGAAATTTGTAGCCAAAAGATACATTCAGGACCTGATCTATTCAACTCTAAATGAGTCTAAATGAATCTATAAATGATTGATGGAGAGATATATTATTGAATTATGGGTGTTTTCACCTGGAGACAATATAGGTGCATTATCTTTGGTTTGGTTCTGCACTCAATTTTTGCTTGTTTAATTGGAAATAATGTCAATAATGTTATAAGATAGTATAACAGTACAATACATTAACACAGAATTAATTTCTTAATAAGTAGCAAGAGCAGAGGATATTTAAACTGTGCATTATAGATATGGTTTCAGTTAAAAATATGAGAGTATGTGTAAAATATGAGAGTATCAAATGTGATCATGGTGGTTTTGCAGGACATGTAGTGTAGCTGGTATTCCTGTTGGACCAGGCATCACTCCCAGGTCAGTTGTATATGTTGGATATAGGAAGGACACCACAAGCACTAGTACAGCCTACAGGCATCAGCATCTGAAAGCTTTTCTTTATTAGATATTTGGTAATGCTTTATATCAAGTGCAATATTATAATGCTCTTATAATCCCTACACATAACATTAAATGCATCTTCTTACACTTATATGCTGGTTATGAGTGTTCTACAGATAATTATATTTGTATTATAAAGGTGAAGTTCAGGTAATTCTTTGTTTGTTATTAATATATATTAAACCTGTCATGTCTTGTTTATTGAAAGTGTTATAAATGCTATGTTAAAGTATGCTTACATGTTGCTTATGAATGTTCTATGAATGCATTAAAAAGGCATATTGCAGGTGCACTTAAGGTAAAGCTTTACCCAATAGTGTTAGTGGAACTTCTTTAAAACAACAATATTGCATCTTGATATAGAAGGAACATCAAAATTTAAAACAGTTATGGTATCTCAAAAAGAGAAGCAATATGTTAATGCAAATTGCCTGAATTTCCTTGCTTACTGGTGGAATTGGATAATAGACTGAAATAACACTTGACGTCATTAGAAATGGGGAAGTGTTTTCATATTATCCAAATACTTTATCATTTAATTAACACTTAAAATAAAAAAGTTATAACAATAAAATATAAGCTTATTTGATTTAATTTTTCATTCCTATTTTTAATAAGTTTTTTTGTAGATAGGTTTGTAATTCAGATGTTAAGTCAAAGAAGAGTGCTTTTGCAAAACTCTGAGGAGTTAGATTATTTCATGGTTAATACCTCATGCCTGCGTTGGATCGCTAGTATTATCTAACTTTACAGTTGAAGTGCTCTTTATAAAAAATGATATTGTCATTCAGTGAGACTGGTGAGTATGAGTCTGTCACATGCCAAGTGTGTGACATGCTCAATGGGCATTTGTTACTGAAAGTCAATACAGGACCCAGAACTCGATGTCTTCAATGGCAACCATTAAGAAAAACCAAAACAGAGAGAACAGTAGAGTGATAGCAGAATCGCACTCCAAAATAAATTAGAGAAGTGCTCAGTGTGGAGTGAGTGCACAGTACCTCACAGGGAGCTAAAGGTAACTGGCCAAACTGGAACCGCAACATGGGTGTACAGACGCTCCTCTACTTACTTTCAACTAACATACTTTCAGACATACAAACTTACAGGAATGTAAATCGAAATTGTGCTCATAGGGCTCCCGTTTCCTGTCCGCAACATCAATTTTTTTTCCACACGCCAATTCCGCCTAGTACGACTTCTGGCCGCTACTCCCACCGCACAGTAGCATAGCATGCATACTCACAGCATCCTAGCTCTTTGTATTTACACACTTGTAGTCCCACATCACATATTATAACTACCGACTGACCCACATGTTAGCAAAAACAGGGGTACAAATACCACTAAATTCAGTCCAGGATCATATGAGAGCAATGCCTGTAAAGCAGCCATAACACAAGCTAATGTGGTTCCACTTTGACGCTGAAAACTTCCTCGTTAAAAATTCCACTGTACGCTCACCAGATATGAGGCTCCACATTACAGGCAGACTATAACAAAACTATAACAACTATAACAAGAAACCTAATTAATATCCATCCAAAATTCTCCATCTGTAGTCTCATTTTTATTTACTATTTAATTCTGCAAAATCAACCAACCATCTTCGTATCAATGCCAGCAAGACAAAGGAACTGGTGATTGACTTCTGCAAGAAGTCTTCCCCTACTACACTGGTAAACATCCAGTGTCTGGACATTGAAACGGTAGAGGAGTATCTCTGTACATTTTTTATTTGTACATAAAAACTTTGGTTGTGTGTATAGACAACTGACCTACCCGTTCTTGTTCTTCTATTTTCCTTTTGTATAAGTGCTCTATAGCACTTAAATTTCTCATTCGTGGGATAATAAAGGTTTATTCTATTCTATTCTATTCTAAGTATTTGTTCATGGGGCCACACATTTTTGTCTGTAAATGAAGCTGAAGCCTTGTAGCTTCTCCTTAGTACTAAATACCACATAAACCCAACATTACGGCAACATTTAAAATTGTGTTTCTCGGTACCACCTGTCAGGAACCAGAACAGAGATGCTTGTCCTGTGAGAGTTCCTGAAATTGCACTGGAAAAGGAATTTAACAAGCCTTGAGGGTGACAAGGGGCATCCATGAACAAGGTCCCTCTAGCCTGGTTCAATTATCTATTCTCCAGACTGGGGCATTTATGCACTAAACCAGGTATCGTCTTTCAAACAGCCAAGGACCAAACCTCCTAAACACTAAAATGTAGATCTAGTCTGTCTCCTCTGCTTTATATAATTAGGGGCTTAATTACCAGTTTGTCTTTTGTGTAAGGAGGATATTTATTGTGGCTGAATAACTTTAGAAAAATTGTTCATTTCAATAAATGATTTGACAGGTTATCCAGAACAACACCGTGCTTGTGCATTTTTAATGTCTGAATGCGCATTAATTTAAAAGCAGTAAAATAGTACAAATAGGTAAGACTGTCATGATCTGCCCGTCAGAGCCTCCTGTGTGCAACGCCGCCCTCGTTACCTCGTGTTTGCTCCCAATGGAAACCAGCTGTTGTTACCCCATGTCTGATTATCTTGTGCTTATAACCTTTGTCTCACCCAGTCCGCGTCAGATCCGTCATTTTGTTTGCATTGATTGCTCGCTTGTCTGTTCGTCCCGATCTCGTCTACTTTATTTTTGCTCGCCCTGTACTCCGTGCTCCGTCTTCACGGAGAATAAAAGACCTGATTGCGACTACGCTGCCTCCAGTCTGCTTGCTTGCTCGCCCGACCGGCAGCATGCTCGTCCCAAAGACCTCTAGTACAGTCAATAAAAGATCCAGGAAAATAAATTAATATAAAAAATGTGACATAACTTTAATAATAATGAGGTTGTCCCGTCTGCCACGCCCCCTCATCTACCCCGTGTGGATTCCCCGTGTTTACCAGCTGTTTCTTGTTGTGGTCCACTGTATTTAAGTCCGCATTTAAGTACGTTTCCCCAGTCCAATCACTTAAGTCTAACGTCGTTGTGTTCTCCATTCTCAATTAAACCCTGTGTTTCCCGATTGCTTGAGTCCTGCCCCTGCTTCCCCAGTCCCGGCTCTGCAGATCGTGACAGTCGGATTGATCTTTCATTTTCCATATAGAGAGGAAAGTGTTTACGATATTTTCATCTTGAATTTTTAATTCAGCTTATATGACCCACAAACATGACCTACTATGAGATAATACATTGGATCTTACCTTTTAATATCAAAACTGAAAAAGAGGAATCAGAACGCAAAATTTTGCTTTACAAGCAAAATAAGCAAAAATACTTTTTAAACTGTGAGAAGATAGGGGTGTGGCATTCTTAAGACGGAGTCACATGAGCAGGGGTGTTCATGTTAATTGGCTCTGTCATTACCTCCAATGCAGGTAATTTCCTATGCTTCAGCTTATATTGCTCCTTGGAGCATACATCTTAATTTTATTACTTTCCATTTCTTGTAAAATGGATTTAACATACTTAAATAACACTATTGTCTTTATCATAATAAATATAAATAGATACATAAACCAAAACAAAATACACATTGAATGAATATATCTCCATGCACACTTTCGTCCAACCCCTTAGCCAGTTCAGAGTGTAGAAAAGCTAGAAGCAGCTTAGGAGATACAAGGCATGGGGCATATGCTGCACCAAAGGGAGATGTGCAGCAATACACAATGGGCAATTTAGAGACTATACCTCGGCTTAATGTCTGATTATGAACTATGGGAGAAAAACCACATATACTGGGGAAAACCAGCAAAAACACACAGAAAGAGAGAGAGAAACGTTGATTTTTAAAATCTCTGGCAAAGAAAACGCTGTGGCGCTGAGTTCAGATGTTTGCGGGCTAAAAGAGTCCAAACAAGGAGACCTCAATAGATAGTTAACTCAATAGATCTGAGGATGGAGCAGAGCTTGGTAATAAACTTGCCGAGCAGGAGGATAGGGAGCGTAGAAATGATGTCAGGATCATTGGGGTTCCGGAAGACATGGAGAAGGGCAACTTACTGGGGTTTTTGGATGGCCAAAGTAGTTTCCAGGTCTTCAGTCCCGAGGTAATGAGGGCTCATCATGTGTCTGCCGGCGGTGGCGATGGTTTGCGCTTGCGCCCCATTATTCTGAATCTCCTACGCTATACCGATTGGCAGACTATATTGCAGGATGGCTTGGAAGTCGCAGGTTCGTTTCGAGGGATGGAAAATCCTTTTTTTCGCTGATTACAGCGCACAGATGTCTCCCCGCTCTCAAGAAGGCTCGGGAAGCTGGTATCCCTGCTTTTCTGTTGTACCGAGCTAATGTTCGCCTTTCTTTTGTGGGTAACCAGCAGTTTTTTACCAACCCTGAAGAAGCTCATTAGACAATCGACACTTTCACCTCCACCAGGACCTGGGCAATTAAAATTTCTGGCGGGCATGAGTATTTACGCATGCCTTATCCCCCGCGTGTCACGCACTCGTTTTTAGCCCCATGTTGTTCTGCGAGGAAGGAGGGGATGGTGGGGAGGGAAGTGTTGTGTGGTTGTTTTGCCTTAGGGTTCGCGCCCTTTGGCTCATTGGGTGATGGTGTTCTGTCTTATGGGGTGTTAGAGGTTTGTATTACCGGAGCTTATTTGTTTACAGGTTTTCTCTCTTCACTAATTGCTTCTCTAACGATGTGCTGCTCTATTGGCGTCTCCCTCTTTGTCTCTCTCTCCTATATTGTGCTGTGGATCCACATCCTTTATAGTTGCTAATGGCTAACTTAGTTATGGCTACCTGGAACGTGAGGATGCTTTCGACTCCTCAGAAGCTCTCTAGTGTCACAGACCTCTTGTTTAGGAATAGGCTGCACATTGCTTTTTTTGCAGGAGACACAATTAGCATCTAAGGATGTGCAGTGTGCCCCTTCCAGACGTTTCGCTGAGGTGGCTGGCTCTTCTGCATCTTCCCGCCAGAGCAGGGTCCTGGGGGGGCTGATGATGGGGGCAGGTATTGTTATGTGTTGTTTGAGTTGGCTGGGAGGAAACTGGTCTACTTTTCACTTTATGCTTTACAGTAACTCATTCTTCAAAACTAAAATGAGAAAAATTCTGTCCTTTTCCAACTATGAATTGATAATTGGTATGGATGCTAATACTTTTCTTGATCCTCTTTTAGATAAATCACCTCCTCTGGTTGGCCGGAGTGCTCCCCCATCATCTCGTACCTTGTCTAATCTCTTAGCTGATCTTAACTTACTGGACTCATTTCATTTCTTTCTTGTTCCTTCCGCCACAAGACACTGTCTAGAGTTGATTACCTTTTCATGTCTAAATCTTTAGCGTTTTTTTGTCTCGACTCCTCTACGGCATCTTCCTCACTATCTGACCACAGGCGTGTTCAGCTCGAGATTTCACTATTTCTTTTACTTCTCACCTTTTTGCGTGCGACGTGCTGGAGAATTACTGATTTGGAGGCACATTTGAATATCTTGGAGTCCATGCGATCTCAGCATTTGGACCAAGCTCATGAGTCTCGTATCGCCAGTGTGTGGGCCGAACTCAGTGGTTTACTTTTGAGTGAGGCTGAATTTCTTGTACATTGCACTAGGACACGGTCTTTCGCTAGTGGAGCTAAGCCTGGTAAGGCGTTGGTGCTTAGGACCCATCAGTGTGACGCTTTTGCCGCCATTTCATGTGTGAAACTCAAGGACGGAGCTGTAACCCTAACTCTTCTGAAATCAATGACTGTTTTGTTGATTTCTATAAAGATTTCTACTCAGGCGACACTCCTCCGTCTCAGGCAGTCCTGGACTCCCCTTCTTCCCTGGCTCCTCTCCCTGCACTTGCTCAGCAGGATGCCTTACTACTGGAGACCCTCACTGAGGCCCTTAAGTCATTTTCTAAGAATAAACCTCCTGGGATGGAAGGCATTCAAGCAGACGTGCTGCTCACATTTTGGTCACAGTTAGACGCTTCGTATGCTGTCTTCTGCCATACGGTCCTCTCAACTCCACCCCTCTTTATAATTTCTTTATTTTTAAAACAGGCCAAAGACCCCACTGATTGTTCCAGCTACTGGCTAAGGTGTTGGCTTGCTGTCTTCAATTTGTGATTGCTAAGATTGTACTTACTGATCAGAATGGTTTTATTTCAGCTTGCTATGCAGCAATCAACATGCGTTGTCTTCTGCGTATTGTTAATAATGGTTATTCTTCCACTCCATACAGTAGAGTCTTGCTTATCTGACACAAACGGGCCAGCAGAACGTTGGATAAGCAAAAATGGTGTTAAGCCTATTAAATGTCAAACTATGTTATAATCAGGGGTGCACATAACTGGTACGTAAGTACGCATTCATCTTTAAGAACAATACGTGCGACAATTGATTGCAGTTGCGCTGCTATGGAAACAAATATGCATTTTAATCTTTATATGCTAACTCGACTTCATTTGTCAATTCATTACGGGTTAAAATGCAAGGTATTTTCTTGTCATAGCAGCGCTTTTACAAACAATCGATTGTCACTCATATCGTTTTTAACGGTGAATGCGTCCTTGTGTACCAGTTATGTGTACTCCTGGTTATAATCTTACACATTATGAACCTAATACTCATGAGAGAGTTGTGACAGTGAGTGAGTGAGGGTGGGGCAAATGACAGACATATGAGTCATAGTATAGACAGGCACACCACTGTACAGTCAGGGTAACTAATTAGCTGCGGTAGAGTTGGAAGCAACATATAATAGACTACGCTCATGCTCGACATTTGCACTTCTTGTTGCCGATTGATGCATTCAGATAATACAGAATGTTGGAAAAGCGAAGGTCAGATAAGTGAGACTCTACCTTTTCCCAGCCACTCTGTATTGACAGGGTGCCCGTCAGGGTAGCCCACTGCCCCCCTCCTCTTCATTCTGTATTTAGAGCCTTCCACAGTTGCCATACAATCCTCAGTTTTGTGCACCCCAGTAGTGGCCTATAACACCTCTAATAAAAAATCACTATATGCTGATGATGTTCTGCTGTATTTGGGGAATGTGTCCTCTGACCTTTAGTATGTGCTAGGCGTATTCCGTGAGTATAAGTGTATTTCCGGTTACAAGATTAATTGGGATAAGTCTGCTTTATTCCCCTTAAACTCGGCCTGCGGGTCTCCCCCCTTCCCTCATTTATTCCAGTTGTTGATTCCTTTAAGTATCTGGGCATTATGATCACAGCCTCTATTACTAGCATCACTACACTGAATTTCAGCCGGGTGCTTGATAGTGTCAAGCATTCAGTTCATAACTAGCTCTCTGTCATTATCATTTCAGTCATGCTTGGTTAAGATTAAGATGAACGTTTTGTGGCGCTTAAATTTCTTAAGTGATATGCTTCCTTTGCCGACCCCTTCCCACTTGTTGAAAGATGTCCGGTCAAAAGTAACGTCTTTTCCCTGGAATACCCGCAAGCCTCGCATAAGGCACTCTTTTCTGAGTCTTTCTAGAGATGATGGAGGTTTTACCAGAATATGAATGGTACCTTTGGTCCTTTGTTCTCCGTTCGGTCCGGCATTGGCTCCAGCCCCCCCTATCGCCTACATATGTGCAAATATATTTGGTGTGTGTGTTGTGTATCTGTATGTAGATGTGTGAGTGTGTGTGTGTGTGTGCGCGCCTTTGCTGTGGTCCCCTTTTGCTCCCTCTTTGCCTTCGCTGGTGCCCCCTCCAGCTTCCTCCTCTGTCCCTCTGTTGGTCCCTCATTGATGTTTTGCTCTTGTTTTTCAGGTCCCGTGTCCCCAGTCTGATCTCCTCCGTCGCCACCCCTGAGGTCTTTGGGTTCTGTCATGACCTGGTCGTCTGATACCCTTGTGTGCCATGCCCCCCTCGTTACCTCGTGTTAATTCCCGATTGTAATCACCTGTTGCCTGTTATTCTCTGCGTGTCTTGTGTATATTAGTCCGCATTCAAGTCAGTTTCCCTAGGTCTGTCACTGATGTAGTTTGCCATGTGCTCCCTGTTTGCTGTTTTTCCCTTAATAAACCCTATACTGACCGCTTTTATGGCTCAATCGCCTGCTTCACCGCTCGCTGCATGACCGGTCATCACATATATAATGTATATCTTTTATTTATTATTACTGCATGTATATTAATATGTATGTATACAGTTACAGTTTCATTATATCAGCATTTTGTTTGCTTCCTTCCTAATGTCTTGCTCCGGCGGTGGGGTGAGGGGGTGGGGTTTTCGTTCTGGTGCCTTTTCTCTTCTGTTTTGTGTGTTGAAAAATTTTGACGTGTCACTTTGCATTGTACTAAAACCCAATAAATAAATAAATAAGCAAAAAAAATTACAAATAATAATAAAATAAAATAAAACAAAATTTGTGCAAACAGGTCCACAAAATATACCATACATGTCACACTTTCAACACTAGGCCTTGATCATCGCCGAGTTCCCACAACACTCTGCATTGCCCCCATACTGTGGAGAACTCCTGCAGGGTATGGGTCAGTAAAGAGTACGGTTACTTCACCCTAAGCTGCACCCATACCAGTATAGACTTGGCACCGTTGGCCCAGCCAACCCTCTCAGTCTTCTTTTTCGTGCCAAATCTAGGCATATAATGAAGAATCACGAATCATCATTAAAAATCAATGTAAATGTATAACAATTTAAACCAGTTGATGTGAAAAATGAATCGCAGTAATACTTGTAACAAACATTACAGCATTAGACAATTATAATTGTCACACTCCGCCCGTTCAAGCCCCGTGTGTGCCACACCCCTTGCTCCTCGTGTGACAACCCTGATTGGAAACCACCTGTTATTCATCCGTTTGAGTGTACTCCTCTGTTCTCTGATTAGTTCCCTGTCAGTCTTGTGTATTTAGTCCGTGTCTGAGTTAGTAACCCCAGTTCGATCATTGTGGCATATTGTGGTGTCTTGTCGTGCTGCGTGGCGTTTACCCCGTAATAAACCCCGTATTCCCTGGAAGCTCTGTCTGCGAGTCATGCCTTCCTCGCGCCGCAAGCGCTCAGGCACCGCTCCCCGATCGAGCGGTGACAATAATGTGTTATTATTACATAATGTTTGATATTAATGTATATTACAGCTGTTAAAGGACGTATAGGTATAAGTGCATGGTGTTTATGAATGATTTCTGAAAACTTAATGAATACATTATGAAGATGTACTGAACATTTTATGAATATAATATAAAAGCATTATGAAGGTGCAGTTAATATTAGCAGCACCAGCAACCAAATCCTTCTCAAATAAGGAAACATCCCTCTCCAGATCCTGATGGACAATGCCACCCACTATCCTCAACTGAGTAGCATACTGCTGGCAAAACACTCTAATCTGAACTTTACCAACATCCCACCAGGAGACTAAATCCTGAAAATGCATCTTTTCTTTCCTCCTCCTCCCTCAGAACTCAGTAAAGCCCCTACAAAAACACCCTTCCAGCAGCAACCTGGTGTCAAAGTGCCAGTAGCATCTCGGTGACGAGGTCTTTGTCAAAAGTAAAACAACTGACACCAAGTGGTGATCATAGGAAACACACTGAGTTATACGTGCCCTTAGAACTTTATTCCTTCCAAACTTTGATGCTTCTCCTGCACCACCCAACTCCATAGAATGCTCCTCCCCAGTCCTATCTAACGTAAAATCAGTGGTATACTTCCAGTCACCCCTGGCCACAACATAAACATACCTGTAAACCATACCGTTGCAGAGCAGCATTCAACTCTCAAAAACTCTGTCCCACAAGTTGGTGCATAAACATTCACAAATAAAAAAGCAGTCCCCTCAATTGTGGCCTCAACCAGAAGCAATCTGCCATGCACCTCCTGCCACATTTTCACATTTCTAAACCTCGTCCTCTCAGAAAAGTAAATTCCAACTCCAGCACTCACATGAGTGCCAAGGCTCAAAAAAGTTCCATCACCGAAAATTCACCTCAATGGGCCTCATTCACCAACCACTCTTATAAACAAATTTGTTCTTAAACCCCACGTACACACTTTTTTTTTACAAATTTGTACGCACATTTCAGTAATGATAGTTTGTTCAAAATCGGTTATAGCAGTTTTGTTCATTCTACAGTCGATAAAACGATAGTATTTGAATAATTTACAAAAGTAAAATATAAAAAAATATTTTATAGATTAAAATTATTTGCATGGTAGTAACGGATTATAAATAGGTCTGTTTCAGCTTAATCTGTTCAGCCTCAAGCAAAGGAGACTGAGGGGGGACATGATCCAGGTATATCAGATTCTAACGGGTTTGGATGCTGTACAACCAAACAGATATTTCAGCATTAGTTCAAATACAAGAACTCGTGGCCATAGGTGGAAATT
>JAODUD010000036.1:15254807-15267795 GCA_026784285.1 Stomatorhinus walkeri
CCGCTGAACCTGTAGGGGCTGGGACCAGTAAGATGCCATCTTACCGCTCCGGTGAGGCCTACAGACGCGAACCCAGTGCCCTACCTGGATAGCGGCGTCCGTAGCTCTGTGTTTCTGGTCGAAGTGGTGCTTCATTTGGCCCTGATGCCGGAGTACAGAGGCCTTAGCCTGTGCCCAGGTGCGGCTCACCGCAGGCATTGCTGAGCCCTGGGCCTTTATGCTGTCGAGTGGCAGTTCCATTTCCCATCCCAGGATGAGGGATGCTGGAGAGGCCCCGGTTGTGGCCTGACGGCTGTCCCTGTAGTGCGTCAGGGTCGGGTTCAGTCCAGTCTGGAACGGGCAGCCCTGGGCCAGGTGCGCCCTGATGCGGTTCTTCAAGGTCTGATTGAACCTTTCAACCCCACCGTTAGCCTGGGGGTTGTAGTAGGCCGTGCGGATGTGATTGATTCCTCTGTCCCTGAGGAATCTGGAGAAGTCTGCAGAGACAAACTGGGGCCCATTGTCCGTCGTGAAGGCGTGAGGCATGCCCCATCGGGCAAACAGGGCCTCTAGAACTTCGGCAATTGCCCAGCTGGTGATAGTCCCCACTGGAACTACCTCCGGCCACTTGGAGTGGAGGTCATACAGCACCACCAGGAAGCGCTGGACATAATCAGTCATTAACGTTTGAAAAACTTTGAGGTTTGTCAACATTACGTGTTTGTCTTTCTGTTTTCTTTTCAGATGTCGAGCTAACCACCTCCGTAATTGATGACTTGCAAAATTTGCGTTCTGCACTGTGCTTATTTTTTACCAGATGTCTTGAACAGAAACTCCTTATGGCTTATGCATGCAAACTGATAATTGCTGACTTGGCAAACATGAAGAGGATATGATTTTAAATGAAAGTGACTGGGACATCTTGCAGCCACATACTGTCCAGGCTACAGACATACACTATGGACTTGGGTGGCCGGGGGAATGTTTTTCTAGTCACAGGTGTGTGAGCCAATAATAATAATAACAATAATAATAATAAAAATAATATATTTTATTTATATAACATTTTCAGAATCAAAGAAAGATGCTTACATGGAACAAAGTAAACAGATATCAACACAACAAAATATATTATGGATAACGAACATCATAGACTGGAGCAAACAAACAGGTTTCGTTTTGATATCTGAGACAGATGCCGACAGACGAATGTGTCTGGGGAAGGACTTCCAAAATGGGGGAGCTAAACAGGAAGTCAGAGTCAAAACCTCTTTGACTTTTGGCTCCATCTAGTGTTAGTTATACAGAATGTACCAACCAGTCCAAGTTGTCGCTTGTCTGGGAATGATATTACATGTATAATGATTAATATTAATACATATAATGAATAATATTGATTACAAATAAATAATTTGTCATGATTTACTTCTGTCATGTATCCATTTGGCCAGCAGAGGATGCTAGCCATCTCGTGACCACCAGTCTAATGTGATAATCACCCACACCTGCCTTTGTTAGGCCCTTGTTAGTTGTGTGTATGTCTGTGCCTGCCCACAATGTGTTCCCCAGCTCAGCCATTGGTGCTTTTACTGCTGTTTGGTGGTCCCAGTGTCCCCCTTCCCTGCAGTGATCCCTGTGTTCCGGTTTGTCCCACTCCAGCCTTGTCATTCCGTCTTTTAGGCTCAGAATCTGGATTTCTTACATAAAGGTATAAATTTATACCTCATTGGCTGTCATCTTGCCAGAGCCCTCAACCATGTTCGTCTTGCCTGCCAGCCCCGCTGAGCTAGACCTTGAGGATGGTCCTCTAGAGGAGCTAGAGTGGTATTCTGTGGGCATCACTCTGGTTCCTTCCCATTGGTCCATGTTCCCCCACCAGGTCTAAGGTTGGCCAGTGACAGACAGCAGAGTCGGAGGGGCACAGACTTCATCGGAATATTTGCTAAATTTCACCAACAGCTCACTTAATTAAATTAGCGGGTTTTTTTAAGTCAGTGAGGTATTGATTATTCGCAAGGTGAGCTAGTGCTTGAGTACAATGTTATATTGAATTCATACTGAAAATACTGGGATGACTTTAGGTTTTGGTTTTGAAATGGCTAAACTGACATACCTTTACAGACAACCTTTTATACCAACATGAAGATAACTGCAGGGTGCACACACACACACACACACACACATACTCAGACACATAATCATACACTACAGCCAATTTAGAGATGCCAGTTAGCAAGGGGCATATCTTTGGACTGAAGGAGGAACCCTGTACAACACAGGGTTAATAAGCAAACTCTTAATGGTTAATAAGCAAACTCTTAAGGGTTAATAAGCAAACGCTTAAGGGTTAATAAGCAAACTCTTAAGGGTTAATTAGCAAACGCTTAAGGGTTAATAAGCAAACGCGACACACATAGCGAAAGCAACAGTCTAGCTCCATTGCTGGAGCCTACAAATTTCATCTTAACATTAATTGGTTTGTATAAAAACTTTTACTTAGTACATAACTACGATGATAATTGCCACAGCTGGGGCAGAAGAGGCGTAGACCTGGTGACTGAGGGGGGTCATGTGCGGTAGAGCGACGTTGCTTCTGGCGATGTTCTTTTCTAAGTTGTGCCCATTTTTTTCTCATTTGGCATAAGGACACTTTCTATGGAAAGCCAGTGGTAGCCTTTATACCGAGGTTGTTGTGCAATCAACGGTGTTAGTGCGGGTGATGCAGTTCTTCAAGGTGATGCCAAAAATATTCTGAAGACATCTGATGTTAGGGGAAGTTCACCCCAAAACTTAAAAAAGATATGTGTTAAAGGGGTTGTAGTGGTAATGCTAAAGAGGTGCGGGGCGTGCTTTATATTGCTATTGGTGACATACAAACTGCTTATCCCAATGGTTTTTTATTGTGTATCTTAGGGAAGAAGGAGTAAGAGCGTCTCCATTTCCTTCAGCAGCTGAGGAGGCCAAGTCTGCCTTCCCCTATTCGTGATCATGTTTTACTGGGGAACCACTGAGAGTGTCGACGAACAGCATCACTGTCTGGTTTGAGAACTGTAACATCTTTGATCGCAAGACTCTACTATGGATACTGAATGCTCCTGGAAAAATGATCAAGACCCCTTTACTTTCCATTGAGGGCATCTTACTTAAACGCTGCATCCGCAAGGCCTCCAGCATTTTGGCAGAAGGTACATCTGAGTGTCCTCTGCTGGCTTCTGCAACAACTTCTTCCCCAAAAGCTGTTAGAAGTCTACTCTTGACCTGCCCTGTTATAAACCTGGCTTACCACCAGCCCTATCCACGTTGTTCAGGGGACATTACCCAACACAGCACCATTTCCTACATCTCTGTCACATCTACTGTATTGTTAAATCTGTTATATTTATTATTTCTAAAGTCGCCACTTTGTCAGCTCTCCTGTTTGTCAATGTATGTGTATTCTCTATCTTTATTTATTAGCTATTATTCTCCTTTGCCCCTCTTCCTCATATGCTGCCTTTGTGTTGTTTACAGTCTCTGCACTTTATCTACATACTTTACCGCAGTCCTGGGGATTGTTATTTCATACCACTGTATACTGTTGACTGTATATAGATGGTATGACAATAAAGGCCCACTGCTTAGACTACCTTAAATCTGATTAGTTATCTGGCTGAGCAACTTTCTGAAACAGGACCCAGGAGCGAGAAGTCAAAGTGTTTGGCCCTACATAAATCGCTTGTCCTTTAGTACTAGCAGAACATCAACTTCTCTTAGAGGTGTGATGTTCCTTTTTTCTGGACCATAAAGAGATTTTATTTCAGAGCAAACAGTCGGAGTATTAGTGGTGTCTGCATAGAGTTGGATTTCAGTGGCTTTTTAGCCACTATTCATTTTCTATGAGTCTGCTCTGTTTTTGGGTGCTAATGCTAATGATTTTCCACGTGAAGAGGACCATTGGGTAGTGGGGGTTGGAGAAATGCCAGTAGAAATGTTTATGCTCTGAGGAGCCCTGGACATGCTACTAAGTAATCTTGATCGAAGGTATATCCTTCACCATCCTCTATCAGTGAGTTTCACTCAATGCTGTGATCTTGAGTTTGTCCTCAAATCGTGTGCAGCAAGAGCATCTGTGGGGTCTTTCTGCCCCCCAAGAGCAGTAAGAAGTGCACAGATGTTCCAGATTCATAGCCAGTGCTACCGTATTTTGTCACTGAAGATAGGGATGTCCTGATGACTGCATGGGATCAAATATAAGGTGATATTGAGCCCAAATTTTCTGTGCATGGGATAAAGGGAAGAGGGAATGTTTAGGTTATCTTTTCTAGGCCTTTCCCCAATGTGGGTGAGCAATGTGGTCCCTAATTAGGGCTGCACAGTCACATAGGTAGCTGATGAAGGATGATGCTGTTCCAGATCCAATATTCCAGCAACCATCACAACCATGCTGTCTCTGTGTGACACTTGGGCTGGGGGCTTCCAGTCACATCTGTAACTTGTCCCTGTCACCTAACCCCATCATCAGGTGGCTTGTGAAGTGGAAGTCAAAAGACTGTGATGTAACTGGGTTTTACATTGAAGGGGAGGTGTGAAAATCCGTCCTCCACGGATTTGATCATACCCACCATGTTGTAGGCATAATATAGATTTTGTTAATATGGATTTTGATATAATGTTAAATTCTATATGATGTAAATATAATTTAAATATCAAATATATAAGATGTGTATAAAATGAATATACCAAATGCTATTTAACTTTAATTTTTCATGTGTTGCACAAACTCTATTATGCGGCGACACAGTGATTAGCACTGTTGCCTCATAGCTCAGGGACCAGGGTTCGAGTCTCTGCCGTGGCTCCACATGTGTGGATGACCCTGTGTCGTCCTTGGGGTTTCTTCCAGGCACTCCGGTTTCCCCCCAGTCCAAAAACTGAGATTAATTGAAGTTGTTAAATTATGCGTAAGTGTGAGTGTGCCCTGTGATGCATTGACTCCCCACCCTGCATTGTTTCCTGCCTTGCGCCCATACACACCACGTGCCAGTGGTTTGAATGAAGACTACTGTTAGGAGAGTGTGGATGCAGAGGGGTTCCCTGTTTTTCAGATGTTAAAGGCCTTACGTGTGCCCACAACACACTGTCTGGGTAGTGCTTAGTTTGGTACCTCCCCCAAGACCTTACGACCAAGGATGGCCCAACCAGGAGCTACAGTATAGCTCAAGACGGCACCACTCTAGGGTCCATAGAAATACTTCAAGTACATTTACACAAAATGCTGCCTTACACAGGATATAATCTGAGTTCTTTTGCCCTGGCATGTTCAATAGCACAAGTCCACTACATTGTTTCATAATCAACTACTTCCCAGTGATTCCCAGACTGGCAACGTGCCCCTACCAACTGAAAAAAAGAGCCACTCTAGCCATACATTTCTTAAAGTTAATAGAAAAAACAGTCTTCTCTGGATCCTGGATCATTTTAAGAAACTACAAACTGCAAAATTACAGTATTGAGTAACATTATAAACTAGTTGGCACACTGCAGGAGTTTCCCCCCTTGCTTGTCAGTTTCACATATTTGCACTGTTCTGTGAAATACAGCATTTCTGGCAAAGGCCTCTGTATAATGTGTGATATCTCTATAAAGGCGTGAATGTAACATAGACATGATGATTTGTGATGCATGTAACCTGCAATATTGATATCTATACACAACACACCCCCACATAAGGACAGATCTGCTATGCAATAGCAATGCAGCACAGGTGTATTTGTTTCCCTGTCGTATAGTATTGAGTATGTGTGCATGTATGCATAGGGATTTATTTATACAGGGTGTAAATGCAATGATTAAATAATTGGCAAAAATAAAAAATAAAATATTATTAGTAGTAGTAGGATTAGTATTATTATTATTGTGTTGCTATATTGTATATTGTTAATAATAATAATAATATACAATATAAGAAACACCTCAAATTGGGCGCCAGTACATTTAAGATCCACTGGAGATACATCACAGCCGTGTAGGAAACCTTGGCCCCATGAACAAATTACAGACTGTGACAAAAACAGAAAAATTGTGTGAATTTTTTATGCATTTATCTTATAATAAGCAATATATTACTCATTTTGTGCACACAAGATGACAGATGCTTCAATGATAAACATTAGCACTTTCATCATTTTTCATCAAGATCTTTGCACTTTTCCAGAAATAAACTACATGGAAATGTTTTGTGAGTCAGTCGACACTAGTGTAGCAGACACAGTTAGGGCATGAACGCATCGTGACAGCTATCAGCAGCCGCCCACAAGACAGTCTGTTTGTGCTTCACAGTCATACTGCTTAACAATACCCTGCCATTTTGAGGAGAGAAATTGCATCTGATAAAAAGAGAGGAAAAGAGAATGACAGGCTATCTGTGTTTTGTATGTATTTGCCAACAGCGTAATGTCTCGCCAGATCCATCAGCAATAAGAATAAAGCTTTACCTAAGTCAGGCATCTTTCCATCTTACCTGCTTTGCTCAGTTTTGCAATCAACATGGTCTTTGCAGAGCAGCTTCCTGCAAACGGCAGGAGTTCTTCCATAACAGAAGTTTACTGTAACTGAACTCGAGTGCATGATTTCCCTACTTGCAAAAAACCGACATAAGAAGACATTTAAAGAAGATTTAATAATCTTCAGTAAAAAAAAGAGTGCCTGAAGCCTTTATCTGGTATTTCTACTGCCTGCATACACGGGGAAATGATTTTTAAAAAATTATTCTTCCTAATTTGCTAAATAAGTGAATTGCATCACTTTGAGAAACCCGTGTGGAAATTACGCTGTGGTTGTGTGCTACAGTGGCGTCCAATATCCTGTTTGTGCAATTGAGACGGTTTAAAACGCAGTTTTTATGAAATAGAATTTACCAGACATGGTTTACAGATGATTTTTCCCAGCTAAAATTAAATAGCTGTCACAAACAACTATTCAAAAGAATTGATATTAAATATTCTAGTAAATATTATCCATGGCTTCATAAAAATTCCAAAAACCCATGGTTTAAATATGATGGTTTTTTATAATTAATAAAGTCATTTTTTTAAATGAAAACATGAGTCTTGCATTTAATATTAACTTTATAGATCCCGGGGTGAATTATTAATTATTATCTGAGTGATATTTAAGAAAACATTAACATTGGGATGGAGGATGATCCACTGGATATTTGGGGAGGGGCTGCAGAGATTCAGCCCACATGACAATACAGTACCTCGGAACACAAACTTAATTCATTCCACAAGGCCGAGTTACGATTTGGTTGAGGTCCAAGTTGAATTTCCTCATAAGAAATAATGTAAATGAATTGAATCCGTTCCAGACCCCTGAAATGATTGCATATTTAAATTTATCTGCCTAATTCATAATAAAAAACATAACCATCAATACAAAACTAATGCCCTCATGTAAAGGCACACATACAAACGGAATAAACATGAAGTAAATGACAATCCCATGCCCTGAAGTGAGAGCAGGCACACGTACACCACCTTCAAGTCCGGCTATAATCTCCTTCCACAGGTACTCTCACCACTTTCCTGTTTGGTTTGCTGCTATCACTGCTCACTTTCTTAGGGGCCATGGTTACTGTATCACTACATGTACTGTAAATAAAGCACAAAACATTCACACTGAACACGGGAGCTCGGTCGACAGGTACCGTGAGACTGAAAGTGATTCTTAGGCATAAGCGCCCCAGTACGTCCGTTTGCTTTTATGTCAGCCCATAAGAGGTGCGTATCGATTCGTACAAGTTTTAAATGGGAACGGTTGAGTTCTGAGATTTATGTCGAGGTACAAGTTGAAAAAAATTCATCAGACCCGTTTGATGTCTGAGTTGGTCGAATCGATAGGCTTTCGAGTTCCACTGTATACAAATAAACATGCCTTTTAAACCCTCAAGTGTTTCTTTGTGAGTTACTGTGTCTTTGCGTGCAAGATGGGCAACAGTCTGCACAAACCATGCAGCTCTCGTCAAGTCAGCATGCCAGGAAGCTGTACTGATGAAAGCTCTAAGAGAAGATGCAATGTCTACATGGAATTTTGCTAACCTCCCCCTTCTGCATTACCACTTCTTGAATTTAAGTCTCCACATCCTCTGAAATACCATTTTTAGACATTTAGGTGAGTGAGCAATCAAAAATAAACAATCAACTTCCTGAATCAAGAGTGAGCGTGAGAGTCATCTATATATTATTGAACTATGTACAGAATCCCATGGGAAACTGGGGGCAGGCTTTCATTCACATCTGCTATATAATAAGTAACATAGTGGGAGGTGTTTGCAATAAGCAAAAGTCATCCATCCCAAGCAACTGATCTTCCTGAAAGTATTGATGGAAAATGACCCCATCTAACATGGTTATGATGGCAGGATCTCTGATTCAGGGACGTATATGAATATACAGTAACAGTGTCCTCCACAATTATTGACACCCCTTAAAACGATCTGTAAAAATTGTAAAAATTTACCTTTCGTTGAAGTAGCTTCATCTCACACTGATAAAAATGAGAAAGATCCAACTTTTCATTAAAATAAATTTATTTAAATAAAAAACAAATCCTGCATCAAGAAATAATAATTTTTAACAAAACCACATCTGCCACAATTATTGGCACAAATAAACACAATGTAACTGAAGCATGTTTCCCATGTAAATTGCACATCTTTGAGTGGATTAGAGTAAATAGGAGCCTTCAGGCTGTAATATATGACTTTCTGATTAACTGGGGTACAAATATAAGGTGACATAGAGCCCAAATTCCCTTAGCCATCCATCAACATGGGAAAGATAAGACAAGAATGGAGCTTTTTAGCAATAAACATTCAAGATGGGTTTGAGAGAAGGATGGCTGTAATGAAAAGAACCTTATCCCAACTGTAAAATGTGCTGGAGGTCCTGTGATGTTGTGGAGTTGTTTTTCTCCAAAAGCCCCGGAAACCTTGTTAGGGTGCATGACAGGGATTCCATGAAATACCAGGACTTTTCAAATCAAAATTGGGCTGCTGCTGAAAAGGAAACTCAAGCTGGGCCATCATTGGATCTTCCAGCAGGACAGTGATCAACACATGTCCAAATGAAAACAAAAATGGTCAGCTGACCAGAAGATCAAGCTTCTGCCATGGCCATCTCAGTCCCCTGACCGGGACCCCATTGAAAACCTGTGGGCTGACTGAAGAGAAGAGGGCAGAAGAGAGGGCCTAAAGAGGAACCGTCTCAGATGCCCTGCCTGCTATTGTCCAACCTTAACAAATGTTATAGGAGTGTAATTTTTTCAGTGTGAGATGAAACTACTTCACCAAAAGGTTCTAACCCTCTAACCCTTTTTACAAATCTTTACAAGGGGTGCCATAAATTGTGGAGGACACTATATATATTTTAATTAAATATTCCATCCATCCATTTTCTAATGGCTTATCCCAGTCATACCAATGACCAAAGTCAGCAGAGTACCTGAATTTACTGAATGACCATGTTATCCCATCAATGGATTTTTTCTTTCCTAATGGCATGGGTATATTATAGGATGATAATACCAAGACTCACAGGGTTCGAACTGTCAAAGAGTGGTTCAGTGAGCATGAGGAATAATTTTCACACATTAGTTGGTCTCCACAGAGTCTTGATATTAACCCCATTGAAAGTTTTTGATATGTGCTGAAGAATATTTTATGGAGTGGTTCAACTCACATATCATCAATACAAGATCTAGATGAGAAATGGCTGCAAATCTAGATGAAAAAAAATGCTGGGATGTTGCATAAGTACAGGGAAAACAATGCACTGATGAATGTGTGCCATCATCAAAGCTAAAGAGAGTCCAACAAAATATTAGCGTTTTTTTTTTTTGGCCAGTTTGGCAGTGAATGAACGGATTAAATTTTGAGAGATTGCCCTGATAGTCATAGCAACAAAAATGGGCATTTTCAGACAATTGGTAATTTTAGGGTAATAACTCGAAAAGTATTTGAAGGATTTCAAACTTTGTGGACACTTTGTATATGGAAAGAACTAGAACTCATCAAATTTTGAGACTAATTGCTCCAAAATTGAAGCAACACAACTTAGTGGCATTCAACATTTAACCTTGTAAATGAGGGAAGTGAAAAAGTATTCAATGGCTCTTATTACTACTTCACAAAAACATTATATGGATGAAAGATTTACACTTGATTTAATTTTGAGACAAATGGCCCAAAATTGAAGAAGCACTGTTTGGTGCAACAAAGGAAAGAGAAGGGCACATGGGGAAGACACTTGATTATGTGAACACAGTAACTATAAAAGTATTCCATGGATCATTTTCAACCCCAGGATCATTGGACAGGTCAGTGGTACTAAAAACTGTCGGACACCAATTAACTGGGATGGGTTTTTCATCTAAGTCCAGCAAAATTTATATATAGTGAACCCAGATGTCAACACAGTGGCTTATGATGGATTGGATTTTGATCAAAATGCAACAATGAACATGTCATTTTAAAAAGTAGCCTACATACTTTTTTTCTCAGTCAAAACATTTTGCCACTGTCACAGATGAGTCTTGCCAGGGATGCATTTGTTTGTGTAGGCCAGGTTTACAATCCCTGGGTGAGACTGATTACATTGAGACAAGTCACACAAATTTGGGGCTTTAATAGAGTTTTTTTTTTTCGTTCTGACAGCATCTAATTAAAATTCATATTTACTTGTTAGTTTCTACTCCATCCTTTCAATTAATTTTCACCAATCCATTTGTGATATGTCTTCTAATCACTTATAATGATCTAGGTTTTTGGGATAGCAATCTTTAATGAGTATATAAATTATACAGTGATTTTCGATTTATTTTAGCTACTTGATTCTAAACTGGCTAATATGTGATAAAAATGTAATACTTCTTACAGTAAATACAAAATGCACAATTTTATTGATTAACACCTTGTTCAGTGCGCCCTGTGCCCTGTACTTTCTGGGACTGGCTCCAGATTCAATACAGCCCTGTATTTGATAAGCCGTTCTGGAAAATAGGTGAATGAATAATGTTATTACATGTATACATGTTGATTAAAGGGTGGGTTATAGTCGTACAGTTTGCCATCGGGTGGCTTCTAGTAAACTGAGAGTGCAAAAACAAAATAGAATGCTCTGCCACTTAACGTTGAGTGTGAGGAGAAACAGAGGAATCCACCGAAATGTAAATCAGTAAGACGTCAAACCTCAGAAATGCTTTACATTAACTGCAACTTTGTAATGCATTCATTGAACATTCATAAGTAGCATGTAAGTATACTATAACATCCTAACACATCTTAATAGCTTTAATATACATTAAGAGTCCACACTGACCAACAAACATTATATGATTATACGATAATAATATTTGATATTAATATGTATTACAACTGTCATATCTTTTTCATTGAAAGTATTATAAATGCAATGCTTTTAAGACATATTATGGTATAAATACATGCTCCTTATGACTGTTCTATGAATGCATAATGAATGCATTATGAATGTATTAATGTAAAGTATTACCACAAATGGGTGCGATCGAGGGACTTTCACATATTTCTGTGAAAAATTACACTTCAGGTTCCATGTACTAAAACCATATGAATGAGTACACACAAACTGTAAGTTCCTCCTTTCAGCTATGACAAAGAGGCATCTGTTATTTTACTATTTTTTTCTGGCAAGCCATTGTGCCGATGCCACATTTTACAGTCAAATAACCTCATGGGCGTTTGGAATGGAATGAAACTTTATCTACATAAGAGGAGTTCATTGAATGATGCCACCCCGAAGAATCATTTCACTGCCAAAGCACTTATATGAAAATTGGGTGGGCAAAACGGATGCTTGTCATTAATCTTCTCTCAGGTTGGTGGGGGGTTACTGACAAGTGGGGCCATTTAAATAATTTGTTTTAATTCTTAATTACAGGACAATGCTTTTCTCAGTTTTCAGTCACATATGATGAATTGAGCTGTTGCACACACCAAGTATTTTCAAAATTTGCATAAGCACCTTGCCATTGTACTCAGGGGCGGTTCTGGGGGGTGGGGCCTTAGTGTCAGCCAGTGTCACCGTGACAACATGCATGGTCCCCCCTGTGACCCCCCTAAATATGTATGCTACTTGGGTCTGAAATTAATGTAATATTATTATTTGTCACGATTCAGCTGGGTGAGCGTGCCTGGATGTGGGCGGCGTCGGGCAGGAAAGACGAAAGCAGGCAGGGATATCCAGAAAACAGGGTTTATTAGCTGGAAACACGGGTAAACACCACAAAACATCACAATGACCGAACTGGGGTAACTAACTCAGACGCGGACTAAATACACAGGACTGACAGAAAACTAATCAGGAAATAGAGGAATACACTCAAACGGATGGACCACAGGTGGTTTCAATCGGGGTTTGCACACGAGGAGCGAGGGGGTGTGGCATACACGGGGCTCGTACGGGCAGGGTGTGACAATTATTATTATTACTATTATTATTATTTACATTTATACACGTGAGCTAAAATTTTGTGTGCTGGGAACAGGAGAAACACAAATGTAAGCATTTTTCCTGACAGACTCTTAACATGACAGAAAAAATTAAGGTTGTGGCAGCAAGAGTGTCAAAACAAGAAATCAGAGTGTGTTAAGAGGATGACTACAAGTTGGGATATAAGGATAAATGACTGCAAAGCATTGCATTAATAACTTATTGGGTTTCAAAATTGTCTTTCGCTTTTTAATGCTGGCAGTCTAGTGTAAGTAATAATGTGTTTGTCTGAACATTTGTCTGAACAAAATACATTCAAGGTTTGAGATTGTGAAAGGTGTGTATGGGGAGTAGAAATGGCAGCCGGTCCTGCATTGACATGCATTCAACTCCCTGTAATGGTGCAGTGCCAAAGCAGGGCAGCCCTTCTAATTTCTGCACAACCATAGACGATGCTTTCAGAAGCCTTTGACTATTTGTACAACTGGGTATTTCGATAT
>JAODUD010000036.1:15297995-15311115 GCA_026784285.1 Stomatorhinus walkeri
CAACAGCTTCCCCTAAAAAGGCCCAACGCTGATGCAAAGTGGTCATGACGATCACAGGCGTGGGATAAGTAAGCACCAGTACTTGTATATATATGAGCTCATCACAAATCTTCAGATCTATCTCACCCCTCTCCTTCTTCCTTCCTGTTTTTTCCCTTTTGCGAAAGCTAAACGACTACGCAAAGTTTCAGGATCTATATATAGGACCTTCTTGGTTTTGGTTAATGCGTCAGCTGTATCTAAGCATTCTTGAAATGTCTGCCGTGCACCAAAACACTCTTCCACTGTATGGTGATATTCCCCACAGTCTGAGGACCGAGCTCCCTTTGTCTGTTCCAGCTGCCTCTCATTGCTTAGGAAAGTGACATTTAAACAAGAGTCTAACATTCTCTGGTAAATGGGAATGTTCCTTGTGCTGTTTTGTCAGTGGCTGTATGTTTTTTAAGTGGTTCAGCTCAGTTGGTGGAGGGAACATGGATGGAGAAAGCAGAGAGATGGATTATAATCCTTTTTTGTTGTTGTTGTTGGAGCTCTAACCCTCCTGCCCTTACATCATCCCAAGTGGTCCCCTTCCCTTTGCACATTATTGCCTTTCAGCACCTCTAAATTATAGCGCAGTGCTCGATATTAACACTCATTTTCTCTTCATGTAGTGTGTTTGAAGCCCTCTCCACCAGCTAATCGTGGTCTCTCCTCGTATGCTGTCTTTGAGATTGCGGAAAAAGTCATAGGAGTAGTTACTGGCTTTGGCTAAAGTAAGGCTCTGTAATTCTCTAGTGACTCAGGTATTTGCTAACGCGTGTATGGGATTATGTCCTTTAATGGGTTTGCCTTATGTACTTGTGGAGAGAAAACAAGCAAATTAGTAATGAGTCAGAAAGTAGGTATGACTCCGGTTAGCCTGTGCCTGTGTAGTTTTTTTCTTGTAGTAACATGCATCCAAATGAACAGAATCAATGTTATCTGCTGAATATTCTGTATATATCACCCCCAATCTGTTGTTCATGTCCGAAAAGGAAATATAAATAAGGGAGAGCGATAAGGCTGGGCAAAAGGGCATGTGAAGAATTAGAACCTCAGCCTCTGGCTCCAGCCATGGCTGTGAGGAAAAAGCCTGTTTCACCACATATTCATTGATTTTGTCATGCTTTCATGTTTTTATTTCCGCTGAAAGAGCTGTCCCGCTTGTTGCTTGTCTTTCAGTGGACATGGGGCAGTGAAACACTTCTGCTTCATAGCTCCTATGACGCATGCATAGGCCTGTTTTCTTTGAAAAAAGAAAATGAAAAGCAAATATATAACTATCTATACCAGGGGTCACCAACTCTGATCCTGGAGAGCTACTATCCAGTAGGTTTTCTATCCTACCTGGCTTCTGATGAGCCACATTAGTTCTCAGGTAAATACCAGGAGGTAAATTACTGGATAGTAGCCCTCCAGGACTGGAGTTGATGACCCCTGGTATAGTTATAGATGTATATTTGCTTTTCATTTTGACCACGCTCCACTTTAATAAGTGTACAATACATAGAAAATACCGACGCTCCTCTACTTATGAATGAGATGCATTCTGATTGGCTGTCTGTAACTTGAAATGTTCGTAAGTCATTTTTCAGCATCATTTTAAGGGTACTGCATGCATAAGTAAGTATAGGTCATGCCCAGCTTGTGCTGATCCTCCTGTGTGCCACGCCCCCCTCACTACCTCATGTGGAATCCCCGTGTCTTCAGCTGTTTCTAGTTGTGTTAATTAATCTTGTGTATTTAATTCCGTGTGAGAGTATGTTTCCCGAGTCAGGTCGTTCTGTCATACATTCGGCTTGGGGAATCAGCACAGGAGCCAGCGAAATCAGGTGAACATGGGGTTTATTTTAGGGAACACACTCAGGAACATGAAAACGATGTCAAGGTGGTAATGACCGGACTGGGGAAATATACTCTAACGTGGACTTAAATATACAGCAACTATCAACATGATTTGAAACCGGTGGTTACATGGGGATTCCACACGAGATAAATGAGGGGGCGTGGCACACGGGAAGCTTGGACGACTGGGGCATGACAGTATGATATAAAGTCAATACATGTTTTCTTATCCTAAAACACATTATCCATTTTTGTTTTATGTATAATTAGTAATGGATGCACAGAATATTTTGCAATAAAAACTAGGTGAACTTTGATCCCAAGAGAGCATGTCTTACCGATACACAAGTACAAAGAACTGGAATGCTGGGAGTATGTGCGTTACGCTGCTCCGCGATGGGAGTAGTGGCCAGCATTTACACTAGGCGGGACTGGCACGCAGAACAAACTTTGATGTTAGGTTCCCGTTTCCTGTCCGCAACGAACGCAATTTAGACTTGCGGTCCTCTTCGTTCGTATGTCTGAAAATTCGTAAGTTGAAGGTTTGTAAGTAGAGGAGCATCTCTACTGAGGTATGTATTGTGTATCGCTCTTGCCTAAAAAATACGATATGGTTTTTGGTCTGTATTGTTTAGCCCTATATAGTAGTATTGTAGTGAAGTATGGATGTTACTGATATTAAGCTAAGTGAATTTAGTGATAGCCAAGATGCCAATCATGAGCCTGTTTATCTTTTTTGCGAGGCCTTCTAAGTGGTATCTTTGCTGTTTGTCGTATCGCCGCTCTCCAGACCTCTGCCGCATTGACGAGCCGCTGTGCCAGGATGAAAATGCCCGCCTTAGCTTTGATGCCATACGCAGCATCCACAAGCAGATGGATGATGACGCCAATGGCAATGTGGATGTCTTGGAGACTGATGGGGTAAGTTCTGAGAGTCCACAATGCTGTCATTCACACATGGTCGCAAGTTTGCTCGTACCAAACATCAGTGATTTAAGGCGCTGACGTGTAGTTTGCAATCTTTCTCAAATCCCTGTCCTCTATTCGGACACTCAGGATGCTGTCAGACATTTTATTCCATCATAGGAAACAAAACTCGATGATATCTTTGTAGACTTCTCGTATGCATTTAAAAAAAAGCAGTCTAAAGTTTACGGCCACTGCCCTGCATGTGCTCTCTGAGCCAATCATAATATTCTTCCGTGATCTTGGACCTACTCATAGACAGTGTGGTATGTTTGAGAATTTTGACACGATGAGTGAGGAGGAGAAAAGCAAACTGGTCACCAAAAGAAATGTATCTTCTGCTGTTTTCCAGAGGGGATATTGAGCAAAAGCAAGTGATTTGTCAGCACACTTTGCAAAACTTATTTTATAAACTTTATTGATAGATAATAACTTAAACTTATTTTATTTTGGGTAATTTTTCAGTACCTTTTTTTGTTTTATAAATATTGGAATATTTATTGAAAATTTCAGATATTACAATGTGAACCTTTTGTTATATTGTTTGGTACAGTTTTTTCACAAAAAGACACAGCAGTCGGTTTGGAATTATAGACAGTAAATTAACTTAAATGGTTTTAAATCAAAGTGATGACAAGCATGACCTAGGCTACCCACACCTGGAGCAGTGTGACAGCTACGTGCGGATGCTGTATATCGACTACAGCTCCGCCTTTAGCATTGGACTTTCTCACCAACAGACCACAGACAGTGTGCGTGGGTCACCACACCTCCACCTTCATCACTCTCAATACAGGAGCACCTCAGGGCTGTTTGCTCAACCCTCTCCTCTACTCCCTCTTCACACACGACTGCAAACCCACCCATGATTCTAATATCATAATTAAGTTTCCAGATGATACAGCTGTGGTAGGTCTGATCTCAGACAACAACGAGTCAGTCTATGGGGAAGAGGTCGAGAACCTAGAGTGCTGGAGCCAGGACAGCAACCTCGCCCTGAACTCAAAAAAGACAAAAGAGCTGATCCTAGACTTTAGGAGATGGAAGCACCGGGGCCAACCACCCAGTCGGTGGTGAGAAGGTGGAGGTGGTTCAGAGCTTTTCATTACTCCAGGTTCAGATTTAGCTGTGACTTGTCATGGACCACAAACACTTCAGCCATAGCCAAAAAAAAGACTCCAGAGGCTCCACTTCTTGTACATTTATAGTTTCTGTACATACTCTCTTCTATTTATGCCTCAGAATCTATTTAATTGTAAATATACTGTGCATCTGCTGGCGTGTTCCAAACTAAATGTCATTGTACTTACAATGGCAATATAGTATCTATCTATCTATCTAAAGCCCTGCTTGGTGTACTCCGAAGCTGGTTTATTGGCTCAGTGAGATTTCGAGGCTGACTTCTGAGTTTTGGCTACTATGAATTATAGTTCACTTTTAAATGGGGTATATTGTCTAGGTCATTTACGCTGCATGCATAACCTACTGCAAGCAGTTTTAAGTGCAGGTTTTCAGCTTAATACATGGATAAATCGCATCCTTTAACCAGACTGGCTAGCTTTTAGTCTGAATCACCAACTTACGCCAGCACCACCCCTTTTATGTGAACGCGCACAGACAAACTCTGAGTTAATATGCTGAGTTGATAATCCCCCTTGTAATGCTGTCTACCACTGCCTGTGGAAATCGGAGTTTAACCCAGCACTACTGAGTTAACGCTGACCATGTAAAACTTGCTCTGTAGTATACCCCAACAAAGGCTAAAGAGCAGATGGCCATCTACGGTTAACCTTGCATTAGTGGGTGAGTCCATCAATGTCTTCTTTTAAGATGTTGCTACATGTCGTGCTCTTATGATATTTATGTTCTACGATGACTGCATTTCCAGTCACCTTTAATGAGAAGAACCCCCACACAATTACCCAGGTTGATCATAGGATTCAGGTTGTGAGTAAAAGCCTCCAAATGACATTCTCTATTGTTCTTGAATCACTCTTCAGGCCAGTGGTTTGGGTTTTACCAAAAACTGTAGTATGTGTACTTTGCTCTTTCCATTTTTCCTTCAGTCCCACAACGCTTTATACTTAGATAAACTATCTAGGGTTTTTAGCACATCTTTTAAACCCAGTACTGGATTTGAAGTGGTTTGTATTTCATTAGTAGCCTTTGCCAAGGTCCTCAGCTGGACAAGGGCTATGAGGATGGATTCATTCATTGATGGATGGATGGATTGTTTGATGAAGAGATTCTAGTAATTCTGATAATGTACTTAATTAAATATGTGGCATTTGAAATGACTTCTGGAACCTTCTCAAAACGTGTAGTGGGGTGACAAGGGAGACAAATTGATGTAGCTGCTGCTTTGATCACGCATGTCAAAAAAGTGTGGCATGTTTTATGGTTTGAAATATATTATATGTATCAACCTCTATCAGAAAAAGGGCATTCAGAGAATAATTAAGAAACCTGCCCGATGTTTTTGAGGATGAATAAACATCACTGGGATTAGAATCAAAGCTTCCGTTTGTGGCTGAAGCAGAAGCTGCTGTCAGCTTTCAGTGAGTCAAACTTGGAGCTGGGTGGGATTTGTATGAGGTCAGTAGCTCTCTGAATTTCCCATGCTTCTGGGAGCTATTTGATTCCTGTCAAACCTTGACCTCCCCAAAGTTATTCTCTGAAGCTGCATTTGGTGATGAAATCAGGAGTTAATTTATATTCTGTGCACTACACTTGAAGGTAATTGGAAGATATGCATGTCAGCTTTTGAGTGACATTCCATAGCACATTCTCAAATGTTCTATGGTAGGTGACCCATTTGTCAAAAATAACCCACTGTTTCTTCAATTGGAGAATCAGAATTGAATAGGTTAGCAAGTCATCTCAGTTGGAGTGGATGTTCAGCTGCACTCTCCTGTTGAGAGTCCCCGTGTTTAACAACATAACAGTATGCCCTAATTGTATCAGCGGCACAGATTAGCAGCCCAGAAAGTATGGTTCAGTGTAGTGTGAACCAACAGCCGCTTTAATTTCCAGGTAATGGTGTCATTGTGCTTGAATGAATCGTTTTGTCATTAAAGTATCTTGCTGTTTTCATTTGCTGAAAAGCATTACAGGAAAGGCGGGCTTGCAAAACTGTACATTTTATGTCCTTAAAAGTGCTTCAGTAGGATTTGGGGAAAACTGAGCTTCGTTTTAATCATTTTCTTTGTGTTTTGTTTGAATTTAGCTATTAAGAACTTTGTTGTATTACAGTTAAACTGAACCTTGGAATCTGTACTCATTTATGCAAATGGTATTTTTTTCTAGAATATTTTGAGCTTTTCATGGTAGATGTGCGATATGCTGTAGATACCTTTATAATTGGACACTGCCTGCGACATCAGTGCTCCTGTTTTTCTTTGTTTTGTTTAACATTGTAGGTTGTGTAGGTTTGTGTTACTTTTGGTTAGACAGCTACATATGGTGTTGATTGGGTGGACACATAAATGAAAATACTCCGATAGGAGCCAGCAACAAGATTAATTCTGTTTAGTCATTCCTATAGCTCTTCAGAGAATTGTATATGTGCCATTTTCTGTCTGTTCACGGGGGCCTCTTGGTTCATTCCATTGTCCCTGTTATTAAATTAACTCAGAAAAGCTGTGGCAGACAGTGTCATGCCTAGGGAACGGGGATCTTGACCTAGAAGATAATGAGTTCAGAGCGAGACTCCTCTTGGCGCCTGTACTTAATGATACATGAATCGATTTCAGAAAGCTCTGCTAAACAACGTACAGCATGTACTATAGCAGTAGTAACAACATTTAGATACTACTATGTAATCAAGATTTTGTCCCTCTGATTAATAACTTTAATTAAAAATTAATTCAGATTTAAAAAGTGTGTTTCCAACCAATCCTTGGGAACAGAGACATACTTCATGTTTGGAGGGAGTGAAAACGTGGACAGTCACGGGTTCCTCGAGGACTAGTTTGAGAAACGCTGCATTAAAAAATTTACAGCTCTGTGAACTTGGTGGAAATTACTTTGTATTCAGTTTTTTTTTTTTTGGTTTGTCTATATTTCAGTGTTGATCACGTATGACACAAGTTATGGTCTATGAGGGGCTTATCTGCTTGATGCCGGCTTAACGTGGTGTTTTTGTGTGACTATTAAATGCTCCCAGAAGGAAATGTGATATTTGCATTTTGGCAGTGCGTGGCTCCGCTGGTTAGGACTCTGTGCATGTGATCGGAAGGTCGCTGATTTAAATCCCATGGCTGTTTGAGTGATTTCACTGCTGGGCCCTTGAGCAGAACTCTTAACCCTGTTCTCTAGTCCCTGTCACTTTGGGCAAAATTGTCTGGTAAAAAATAAAATGTCATGAAATCTATACTTTCGAAAAGGGAAAAAAAACAAGTTTTGATAACCAAGCATTTGTCAATAGCACCCTCCTAAAACTGTCAGCTTCACAGCCTGTCAGATGTTAGTATTTGACATTTATAAATCAATTTCTAGATTAGTGCTTTTTAATGCATCTTTTTGTACACTGGGCCTTTAAGAGGTTTTTCTGAATTCTGGTTCAGTAATGATGTAAACATTTTCTTGCATGCCCAATTAAACTAAAGCACCAAATGTAAGCTGTTAAGTCCCAGTTGTCTGCCGTGGCACAAGTTTTCTGGACAACGTAGGGAAGTGACTTCAAATGCATCTGAAAATTATGGGAACAAATAAAAAATATGTATCCCACTAAATAACAGACATGAATCTTTTGGGAGATTTTTTTATAAGGCATCAAAGGAGCAGAAACTGCGCAATTTATAACATTTATAGAGCATATTCGCTATATTGTTAAAATAGGGTATGATAATCTTAGTGTTTAATAATGAACTAAAATTGCAGAAAGACTGTGTGGTTAGTGGTAAGAATTGCACATTAAGACAGTCTCGCATTCTTATGGGAGAATGTCTTCTCTGTTAAGATTTTGTGCAGGATATCTGTCTATCTTCCCAGATTTAGTCAGTTTCAGGCCCCACCAGCCTATATATCCTACTGCCAGGGAGCTGCATTTCAAGTTGCTGGAGACAACTCTAGATCCCCCCCCCCCCCAGTTCTAAGAACATAAATGTTGTAGGAAGTTTTCAGTATGAAATCTCACTGTCATTCAGTCAGTGCACATTTTGCAGAGCACATGCAGCAGCCCCGTCTCCCATCGCCGGGGGCACAATCGCAGCGGAGTACGATCATTGCTTTCAACCCCAGAGCTTGTCGTATGTTTGCTCCATACGTGTTCCTGTTTGGGTGTGAAGGAAGCTGCAGTATACGGCTGGCGTGAGCAAACGCAGCAAAACGGGGACCTTACTGACCTGACGGACTGGACAGCAGAACGGTTCACAAGTCGTATCTGTGCGGAGAATGTCTTTAATCTGGAATACTTGTGACATGGGAAACTGAAGCGGAGCATGCCTGAGGAAGTCATGTGGGAGGAAGTGTTTAGATTTCTGTGAAACGCTGACTTAATGTTAACCTGATTGTGGGGTTTTCTTTTCGATTGGTCACATCTTATGGGACTCACAAATGCATTTTTATACACGGCTAACTCCCTTATATGCGTAGTAAAATAAAGACCCAGAAAAGCGTCTAAAACAAATGATATATACTACTATTTTGTTTTTGTTTGTTTGATTGTTGTATTGTATTGGTTCTATAGCCGAAAACTGATTCTTTCTGTTGTTCATGGCTTGTAAAATATCTGACTGGAAGTGAATATTAGTTTTGTTACCCCTTTATTCCTTTTGCCATCTAGGAAAAGAACTTGTTTGCTCTGCATCAGTTATGCTAGTTCTTGTTAAGTCTGTCCGGGTCTTCGTTGCATGAGCAAACAGTCAACTGACAGATGTATAGAGAGAGAGATTGAGCACTGTGTGCCTGCAGCGGTCTGTCAGACCCTGTGAGCTTTGGCCTGTTTCTTCTTTCTGGGATCTCGGAGATACTTTGCCATCCACATTCAAACACTCTGTCGGCTCTAAAGGTCCCAGACTTCGGCTTCCACTCCGGTCCAGTCAAGTCTGAGTGCAGTCATTTAGCCAATGTGTTTGTGTGCTCATTTTGAGCTCAACACACAGAACTGAAGCAACCCCCCCCCCCCCCTCCATGTTTGCTGAACTTGACTCTGTCTTTACTTTCCCATTCGTCCTGATCCACATACCACAGTTCCTGAGGGAGGACCTGAATTATCATGACCCCAAGGCTAAGCACAACACCTTCCACGGGGATGACCAGTTCATCAGTGTGGAGGACCTATGGAAAGCTTGGAAGGGTTCTGAAGGTACGACTCTGTTTTATTTCTTTACGTTATCTTTATTATCTTGGATGAATGGGAGGTTGGTCATTATCACTGTTTTTAGACATCTTTTGGGTAGCTCTTAACGCAGTACCCAATTATCATTCAGAAATTCCCTGGCCCTCATAAACTTGCAGCATTTTCTCACAATGAATCTTTTACTGTTGACATAAAATGCATTGTCAAGAGTAGTGCGTGTGTTCATATACTGGTATCCCATAGATGTACCCAGGCTTGTGCCCTGTGCCATCTGGGGTAAACTCCAGACCCTCATCACCCTGACCAGGATAATTGTTTGGAATATGAATGAATTGATTGAGAAATGTTTTTAATCAACTTGCAGCTGCCAATCTTAATTGATCTCTATGGATAGCACACACGCATCACCTGTAGTCACACCCGCATTCATACGTTACTGGGCAAATCCATGTCATGCCAACACCTCCTCAATTTCACAGTGAAAAGCTTTTTTCCTGATAGTCCTATACAGGTTGGTAACCCTTTCAATGGTGTAGATAATGTGTGATTGTAATCCAACAATGAGGGCAGAGTGGACAGTCAATAGGCTGACATCTGAATACCAGGAATGAGACTGCTGTAATCTAATCCAGCAGTGAGAGTATTGTTATCTGAACCAGGAACCCTGGCTTAAAGAGACTTTTTTTTTGGTGTGATATCGTCACAGGGCTATCAAGAAAGGAAAAATGTGCAGTTAGTGCGTCATTATGAGATATATATATATATATTAAATCTAAGAAGGGGGTCACCCCTGGATTTCCCCAGGGAAGGGAGTGGGTGCTTATAAAGTGTATGCACTGATGTGACTTTCTCCTTTCTCACCGGAACACGCCCCTTCAGAGGGACTGAGTGGCGAAACATGTCGCAACATTGCTGATTTTAGTCGGGAACACTGCAAAACAAAGAAGTATCTGCTTAAATTAAATGCAGCTGGACTTGACAGGAATCTGAACAACTTACCGAAGGACCAGTGCACCATGGATTCATATGTGGCCAGTAGTCGGCTTGCCTGACAACATATTTTGTAGAAACTTTTAAACTTTCTTGGCTAACTGGTCTGCTTTGTGGAGTAGCCCATAATAAGATAAAAAGGTTTATCTCAGCTAGCGAACATTATCTAATCATCCCCTGCTTTGTAGAATAGAAGTTTCATCATCATGGATGTTTTTTAAATAAATGCTGACAAAAACTTCAGTTACACAGAATATTAATGAATCCTGCTAAGCATTTAGCTAATGAGTATTCAATACAGTATACAACTTAAGGTATAATTTTATCCAAAGATCCAACATAACTGACATGCAACGAGAACACAAATCTACGTTTTGGAGCCTGGATTTCAGATGTTGCTGGTTGCAGCCACGCTTTTGCTTTTCTATTCTGTAGTTTTCAGCAGTCTTTAAAAAGAAAGGTGTCTGATACCACAGCCAGATGAGAGCAGATATTAGTGTGGGAGACGGGTGTAAAGTCCTGTTGGATTTCTGTGTGCTTCTGGCATAAGGGCACGATCTTTTTTACTGGATATTTTGCGTTTTTTTTTTTCTTTTTCTCAGCGTCATATTAGAGTTCAGGACAGGCCGCTGGCAGCCTGCAGCAATAGTCCATGCAGATGTCTGCCAGAGGGCCTGCTGGGATAGGTCTTCCCTTCTCTGTTTGTCTTGAGGAAATGACCTGCTGATGTCCTTGCCTGGAGTTTGTAATGTGCTGTCACTGATGTTTCCAAGTAGGATTCCCCTGCACACTTCCGTGCCTGTGCAATTCGGCGATTAGTACAAATACTCCTACATATAAATTAGGGCTGCACAATTAATCTTAAAGTCTGTGATCTTGATTCACACCTCTATGAGATCTTATTTCTAAATTACAATGGTTCTTTTGCATTGTATTACATCAGCTGGATAAAAACAAGCGCTCCTACTTTTCCCCAGAGAGTTTCAAGCATCCCATCATTCTCTGTAAAGCAGCGGTTCTCAATCCTGTTCCTGGTGCCCCACCTGCCAGAATGTTTTCATTCCAACCCTACCTTAATCAGACTTATATGGTCCTTAATAGGCTAAAGCTGGTTACAGTGGCACTGGCTGCTCATGGAGCTTGTGCGAGCTCTGTGGTTACTGATGAACTTTGACCGCTGCGCGCGTCAAAGTTCATTGTCTCGCAATCGATAGAAACAAGGCACCGAACCGGGCACAGAAAACAAAATGGAGGAAAAACGTATATTGTCCGTGTCAGAGTACCAAAAAAGTAACTCACTTGTAGAACGGGAACTTTTAGTATGGCTGTTTTTGTTACCCTAATTGAATGGCCATTTGAGCATTTCCTTTCTGCTGTCTGAAGTTGATATACTGGTCCTGGATGAATCATATTTTTGGGACAGTCATGTTTTCCTTTAGCAATTCAGTGCCATAAATATTTAAATTTGAGAAAAATAAAATTGTTACAGAGCATTGTGATCTCGATTCTAAGCAAAAAAAAAATTGGATTCATATTTTTTCAGAATCATGCAGCCTAATATGAATTGTTGCAAAGTGATGACCTGAGCATTCCATCCTTTAGCATCCCTCTTTAGTCCTGTTACTGTAGAGTGTTTGTCCTGCAGATTTTGGGGCAATGAGTCAATCTGAATTGGTATTTTCCTATGGCCAGTGCTGGGGCACTGAGTGCTGTGCTTTCCTCTCCTCATCCACAGTGTTCAACTGGACAATGGACGATGTGGAGGACTGGCTCAACACCTACGTGGAGCTGGCTCAGTATGCAGAGACCTTCCGCAAGATGCAGTTCAATGGCAGTGCCATGCCCAGGTGTGAGGCCCCGGTGTACTGAGACCCTGTTAATGGAAACATCTGTCTGTTCCTCATGGTGGACTGTTGTCACTAAATCACGTGTGTGTGAGTGTGTGTGTGAGAGAGAGAGAGTGAGAGTATTTGAATTGCCCTGTGATGCACTGGAAGTGAGTCTGTAGGGCAAAGTTGTTTTTTGAGGTGGGTGGTCTATTTGAGTTAGAGTTTCACTTGTTATGCATGTCCCGGGTAATTGGCAGACATTTGCTGCTGGACATTGCCAAAAATAAACAGTAGTATAAAGTAGGGATGGGCATTTCAGGCAGAATTACTCATTTTGCCAGTTATTATTGGAATAATAATCAATTAACCCCACCGCACATCGAGGGAAAAGTGTATGGAATATGGATAAAAACAGTTCTCTTTCCATACAAAGAAAAGAGATTACTCATTGCTGCAAAAGATTAGCAGTAGCCTTGAAACTAGGACTGAATGACATTTGAAGAGTTCACATAATGATATAAATGAACGAACGAGATTTGAGAATGTTACGATATGTATAAAGCAAAACATCAGGTGAAAATTTACCCAATATAAACTATACACAGGAATGCACATAATTGATACACAAGTACGTACTCCCTTTAAAAGCGACGCATGTGGCAATCGATTTATAACAGTGCAAATGCTTGCATATTTTATATAACATGAAAATTCCGTGCATTTTAACTTCTATACTGCAAATGAAGCACGAATTAGCATATAAAGGTTAAAATTCGCAATAATTTCTTGTCATGTCAGTATACAGACAAAGATGCACAGCTTAGTCGATAGTTCATGCTCTGGTTTACTCACCAAAAAGTCTCTGCTGGTACACCAACAATTCTCTTTTAAAATTTCATTAAGGACAAATTCCACTCAACATTAATTTCAAGAACATTTTAAGAATCATAAGAACCTAAATGTACTTATAAAATGAATATCAGCATAATTAGATTCTCTTGTACACTAAAGTGCTACTGACAGATCACTTTCTTTTGCTTAATATCTTCTCTGTGGAACCAAAACATTTCAATCCAGTGAAAGACATTTTTTTAGGTACAGTGATCCCTCGCTACTTCGCGGTTCACTTATCGCGGATTCACGACTTCGCGGGTTTTTAAATATACAG
>JAODUD010000036.1:15311215-15321722 GCA_026784285.1 Stomatorhinus walkeri
TACTTCGCGGAAATTCAGTTATCGCGGTCGGCCTTGGAACCTATCTCCCGCGATAAGTGAGGGATTACTGTATATCACAAATGTGTCCCACTGCGAGTGAGCAAGGACAAAAATGGTTGGTTGGATCAGAAAGCACATGCAGAGCTCATGCAAAAGACAGTGGAGGTAAACTTCAGGCCAAACAAACTGTCAGCTTATTGGAGAGCAGGAAGAGCACAAATACTGTCACCCCTCCAGATTCACAAATTTGACATTTGCAGTTTTGCTTATTCACAAGTTGGCAATGAACAGTTATGGGAAAATTTGCTGACCAATTTTTGCTGTGGAGTATGTAGACATTGACATTGATTCTTCAAGCGCCTGGAAGTATGTTAGAAGAATGTAGTCATGATGTTCTCCAGTGAAATACTGTCATTCTGCTTATTTATTTGGCTTGGCATGCAGTAACTGAGCAGGCCAGGGCACACGGATTACATGAGTCTTCTGAATGTGGAAAACATGAGCAAGGTTCTTCAGTTATGCTCGAGTGCATCTCAGGCTGTAATGAGGGGTTTATGTCCTGCAACCTGACTGTGACCTGCCTGTGAAAGACTCAATGGATTCATTTTAGTTAAACAAGAATTTGCATGTGATTAAATGGATACGAGTTGATCATCTCATTTGTATTCCATTTCAAACCAATGCATCTCATTGTGATAAAGGCCTGTGCAGTTTTTAAACTTGATTTCTAAGTGAACTGCATTTGAACCAGTGTTCCTTGTGGCATGTTAGCGATCCAAAGCAGTCTTTGTCAATAAAGCTCCAATTGGACACCACTGAACCTTGCTGGCTTCACCTACAGAGGCCACAATAATGGGCAACTGGACCAGGCCATATTTGGAATCTAAGCAAGAAGGGATTTTTTTGTGTTTTTACACTTGACTTTACTGCAGGTATTATTTCGTGATATTAAACAGGCAGATATTCATTAATTTGACATTATTGAAAAAAGAAGTAATCCTCAGTGTTGGTGCTTCAGTCCAATCCTGTGTTTAAGTGTGTGTCCCCTGCAGTAGAATAGTCACTGTACTCTTCTTTATACAGGCTTGCCATACAGAATACGACGCTGACCCAGTCGGTGCTGAAAATCCTGGACCGCCGTCACGCTCAGAAGCTGCAGCTGAAGGCTCTGGACACTGTGCTGTTCGGGGCTCCACTCAGTAAGAGTCTCGCTACTCCAAGGGCTGAAAGGGGGGGGCTGGAATAAATGTGTGTGTCTGTGTTTCCGTGGATCTGCCCTTTGGTGCTAGAGAGGAACAGCACTCATACGCTGCAGTTGTTGATGGTTTGGAAGTTTAGGGGAACCTGGCAGTCACGCCTGTTTTATATTGGGAAGGAACATCCTAAGGTTTGTGTGAAGCAATAAAAGAAAGTTCCAGAAAGAAGGATGTTATGGCTTGTCCTGGACCATGGCTTCTGTTTCACTCATTTATTTTAATCTACGTTTCATTCATATTTATACATTTCTCAGATGCCAAAGAGCCTTAGGGACGAGGCAGATAATGCGTCGTATTTCCCCTGGCTGCTTGATCAGCACTCCCTTTATCTCCCTGGTGCAGAAAGGGGAAGGATGTGACTTGTGACTGGCACGTGTCATCAGAGTTAAGCCCTGTCCGTGGTGATCGGTCATGTTTCCGACAGGCTGCTGGGAGACACGGGCGCGGCTGTGGGGAGGCACGCGGGAATCTAGCTGGCGGGAATGGTATCTGCTACAGATGACGCCAGTTTGCCAAATTGTTTGTTTTCTCTGTAACTTTATTTTCATTCCCATCTCTTTCTGTAGGTCTAGTCTTTCTGATAGGTTACTGGTAAAGTAAAAACAGAAAAGATTCCACAAACAGCAAAACAGAAATGCATTCAGTGAGTGACGTGCAGGAGTGGCCTTTGACTTAGGCCAGCTGGCCTGGAGGCAGCGCCCTCCCCTGTCCTTCTGGTGCCTGAGGTTCTCTGGGAGAAGCTGCCTGTATCTGGAGCCTCTCTGTATGCAGGGCACGCTCCACTGACGCACTGGCACCAACACCGCCATCCCCGCCTGCCTTGGTCGTAGGTCATTCGCAGGAGGGTTAGACCCTCTCCACTCCTTGCCTCTGTCTTGTCATTTCCTGCTTGTCCTCAAGCAGTGTGCCTGGACTCCGTGATACCGGTACTGTCCCACCGGAGAGGGGGCTCCTCTGGCTATTACCCCGTGCTGTATGGAGGCCAGAAAACTCAGTCATTCGTGATCATCCGATAAATATCCACGCATCGTCCAGAAGGAATGCCTTATAGAGGAAATTACTATGAGATTTTACAGAGCATGAATGTAACTCAAGATTAAGGGGCATTTACCTGTTATTTAATAGATGTATTTAAAGTGAGAGCCACAAATAAAGTAGAGTAAAGATAAATTAATACACACAAAAGATTAAAGGGGAAGAGCAGTGACTTTAAGGGGGGAGACTGTGTGGAAGAGAAGATGAAAGAAACAGAATGACAGGAGCCTGCTTTGCTCATTTCCCGCTGGCTGAAGTGTCCCAGCTGGCTGCCCCACAAAGGTGGGGGAGGGGTAGGGGGTCATTTCTGCAAGTGACAGCATTAACGAGAGGCTGTGGACTCCCAACGGACAGACTGGGATGGGCTGGTCTGCTGCAGCAGCTGTTCTGGGCACCATGAATAAGAAGTGAACTTGAAATGGGGACTGCCAGCAGAGCCCCCCCTGCTATCCCATGGGTAACGGCAAAAATTGAAGGACGCCCCTTGCTGGCTTTGTAATTAGTCAAATCGCTGATAAGCCGGTGATAGTGTAATTAGTCGTAAGGCATGTCCGCTTTGACATCCTGTCGGCCACAGGCGACTTCCTGATGCAGCACTTATACGCAGGGAATTGTGTGAGCCGTCAGCTGGTCTCGCTTAACGCCGGTGTCCCCTCTTCCTTTCATCTTGGCTCGGTCTCCTTCGCGAATAGGAATGCCGGGTCTGCTTTTCCGGTAGCCGTGCTGTAGGAGTAGCTGCGGAGGCCCAGCACCCTCTATCTGAGCAACTGGTTGCTGAGCGCTCGCCTGGTAAATGTCACAGTGATGGATGCCTTGCTCGTGCTCTGGTCCTTAGGGCCGTGTGAAGGATCGCAGATTCCAGGTAGAGAGTGGGACATGTTCGTAAACAGGATGCATCCGTACCACTATCCATCATTAAAATATGAAGCTTGTTTTGGTGCCGTACCTTTGTATTGGTGGCAGAGGGGGTTGAATATCTGGTTTCAAGCCTGGAACAGTGAGCAGGAAATTAGGTTTTAGCAGCAGGCATAGGCAGAGCAATGTCCTGGAAGAAAAGGGTGAAGAATAAGACTTCTGCCTTTCCTTATTGCCACAGCTTCCTTCACCTCTCGCTTCACCACTCAAGCTGGTACTTTAAATATATGCACCTGCAGGAAGGGAAAGAAAGGGAATCGAAGCAGTCTCAACTGGTTAAAGGAGTACAGAATATCATAGATCTAGAGTAGTCGCAGTATGTTACCCACAATGTGTTATGCAGTAGCTCAAACGCATAAGTAGGATTAAGTAGGATCATGTATCTGTAGTATCAATATATTGGTAGTATAGTATATCCCCATCCACACCATATCCATATTGAAGTCTAGCAGCAGAGAAAAATAGTATGAGCAAAATGGGTGGATGGGGATATACTAAGATATAGGGTAGACCAATAGTGGTGGAGAATTACATTTGTGGAATGTTTTGTTTTTGTTAGTTTGTGACCATTCAGGACTTTTAAGTCCTTACAGGTCTTTGGGTCTTATGGTTTATCAGCGGGTCACTCTTTGAGCTTGGGGTACCTGGTTACCAGAGTGTGACCGGAGTGCTGTGCAGGATTGCTGAATAAAGGAGAAAACGTTGTGCACCAACTGCGAGGTCCGGAGTTTTATTCCAAGTAGCCTAACTAGGAGCTATTGGAGAAGTTGGTTCCAATTTTTCTTCCACATTGGTGAACAAACAGAGTGGGTTGTGGATGATAATGATACTTAAGCTAGATGCCCTCTAGATGACAGAATGGCAGTGTTTATGTGGAGGAATACTCTTCACAAGATTGCGATGTTTAAATTGGGGGTGAGAACGACTTGATAGCAGTATAAATCAAGAGCTGTCTCGTTGCCTGCAATATGATTCCGTGTCAGTCACCACTAGGAAGGCATTCCCTGACACTGTGGAAAAAGGCTGTAGTAGAAAGAGGTGAAACTGGCTGGTCAGTAGCGTGAAGCTTTTCATTTGGGAGAGGCAGGCATGTGTATGTTTACACCTCTGTTTGGCCGGTCCAGCTCGGTGCATGTTCTCTGTCAAACGAGTTATGTAGGGTAGATGATGTGGAGCTCTAGGGCTCGTTCATAAATGTCGTCTCCCTATTTTCATTGCTTCCACGCCCAGTCGCCCACAAGTGGGCCTTTAGCAGATGGAAATAATCCGCTAAGCTGTCGTGATATGCTGTGCCCCCTAACTGCGACAGAAATGCCTCACTTGGCTGCCCTCGGTGATGGGTGATTTGTCCTTGGTTTCATTTCGGCGTCATTTCCTGTCTCGCCATGCGAAAGTTTTTTTTTTTTTTTTTGTCGTCAGTGAAGCACCAGCTTCTTCCTGGTCGTTTATTGATTAATTTTATCAATTAGTATTGTAGGATAATAATCGTTGTTAACTTTGTTTTGCACTAGAATGTAAATCCAAGTGTTGTCACCTAAACTGCATAGCTTTTATAAAACCAAATTGTATTTCCTGGCTCATTATGGGTTGTGACAGGGAGAGACCTGTCCTGTAACAAAGCCTTCTTAATGACGTGCCTCCCTCTGTGGTGCCATACCCCCCCCACTTCTCCTACAGTGAACAGACATAGCCATCTGAAGGACTTCATGCTAGTGGTGTCTATTGTGATTGGCATGGGCGGCTGCTGGTTCGCCTACATCCAGAACCGCTACTCCAAGGACCACATGAGCAAGATGATGAAGGACCTGGAGGGTCTGCAACGGGCCGAGCAGAGCCTACATGACCTGCAGCAGAAGTGAGTTTGCAGACCTGCTCGTTGGATTGGGAAGGTCTCGAGTGGGTGGTGGTTGGGCTCCCCATTGACATCACCTTTGCGGTCCCGGTTCGGTAAGTTCTGGGCACTTGCGTTCTATTCATTTTCAGTTCAGTTGGGCTCCAAGTACAGGTAGGTTTACTGTCTTGTAAATTTAATGATGGAAGTAACTTATGGTCAGTATACTGGAAAAATGTCACGTTTAATGAATAACTGCACTTGATAGATCTCAATAAAGGGGTCTCCACATCAGTATGATCTTACCTTTGCTGAACCCTGAGATGTTGACAGACAGTCAATTTCATAAATTAATTTCTGTCAGATTCTTTCTGTATGCAGTTCTTAGTTAAGCTATTTCCACATCTCTGTGCAAGGTGGTGTGGAGGCCTGGTTGCCATGGTGGCCAGAACAACAAAGAGCGGCAGATGTGAGAGCCTCATGCCACAGGCAGACTGCCGTATAGCGGAAGGCTTAGTATGCTGATCGCAGCCCTGGCTTTCCATGGGGGTCGTCTGACCGATTCAGCTCGCCGCGATACCTTAAATGGAGAAGAAACGAAGGAGATCGTTCGTTGTTTAAATCTGATCTGATTGCGGTGAACAATGAGGCTCGCTCCTTATTTTTAGGAGCGCGTTAATAGCATTATGCAACTAGCCAGAGGAGACTCGGATTGGGGTCTCTTCGTGCTTCATGCACGGACCCTGCAGTAGAGTTCCTGTGTTTTCCAGCTGAAAGCCTGTGGGTCAGTGTGTCTTGCCCTACATAATTCCCCTTCTCCGTGCAGCGCAGGAACAGCCTAGGTGTGGGTGCTCGCACGGGTTCCTCACGCCTACCTCTGGCAGCTGCTGGGGCCCGTCTTGTGGAAAGGAGGTCCAGCTGTCAGTTTTTGGTGCTGGTATCCGCCTGGACCACCTTTCCTGTTACAGGCCAGTGGGGCTCAGTTCTGCTTCCTTTGACGTTTGACCAGTGCTTCCTTTACTTTACTTGCCAGGTGTTTTTTTTTAGCTTGCTTTTTATTTGTTAGCCACTAGGAAGGGGAAATTCAGGTGAACTTCTCGTTGACTGCTCATTCAGCCGGCATGGGAGGCTTGTTTGTTGATTCATTATCCTCCTGATGATTGGTCAGTTAACCGAAACTTTCCCATGTTGTTTGAAGGCACTCGCCAGGTGGAACTAATTGCTGTGCTAGTAAACAGGAAAGCCCTTCTCTAGGTGTAGGAAGGAAGCCGGCGGGCCGGCCATGCACAGGACGTCACTGTTCCCGTGGCGACTGCACATGGCATGGGTCTGTCACTCGGCATGTCGAGTGCTACCCTCCTCCTGGTCCCCGGAGCTCAGGGTTCAGCTGCTGCTTGGCTGAGCCTTCAGGCGGATCCCGTGTCCAGTTCAAGTGGCCCCTGTAGCAGAGTCGTCTTCTTTTAGCCCCCCCTGGCAGAAAGGGCCAAGGAGGGATTAGGCTAAGGCAGGGCTGGGGAACGGCATGCCGGCAGAGCTGCAGTTCACGTTTGTCGAGTTGTGGTTTTGTGGTTTATTTTTCTGTTAATGCCAAGGTGGTGTCAAAGATGAAGCAACTTGTTGCATGTTACACGTATCACCCAGGTATAGATGGGTCCCGTTTACGATAAAAGTTTCAACAGTCTAATAGTTATTTGCTGTGTTTCATGAGATGAACAAAAAATTTTTTTCTGACAGATTGCTAAAATTAAAGTATGTGTGTCTGTCTGTGTTTGGAATATAAATTGCCCTAAATTGTAGGGATAAAAGCTTCAGGCGTTTAAGTGCGATATTCACGGGTAGGTTCTTGCTAATGTTTAGCCTCGCCCTATGCAGCCCACTCTGGTGGGTGACACACATTTGCCACCAGGGCTGTCAGTCAGCTGTGCTGCGCTAGAGTTTAATCACCCCATGCAGCCGTGCGAATGTTCCACGGCACCACGCCAAAAATGAATGCCTGCAGAATAATAAATCGCTCTGTCTTCTCATTCATTTACTTTGTTTTTTCCTCCATTTAAATCTAGATGTATTCTTATTGCTGAATTTAAATTGCTGTTGAAGTGAACCCAGATATTCTATGTTTAAGCAACTGAGAATGAAGCTCAGAATCCCTTCGTTTGACCACGGCGACGCAACGAAACAGAATCTCTCCCTGATTCACAGTATTCTCTCGCTAATAGCTCTCATGTCAGACATTTAGGCAGTTTGCAGAAAAAAAATGTGGAATTACTCGATTTGCTTGGTGAAGAGGCTTTCAGGGCATGGGGAGGCAAGTCACCCAACAGGTGTGATAACTTGCAGGCAGAACACAAAGATTTGTAAATGTGGTTTTATTATTTTGTGAAATGGGACAAATTCAAAATTCCTTATTTCACCTAACCTGCTGTTACCAATAGCAGGATAAATGACATGGCATAGTTTGCAATGTAATAAAACTAATAACAGGTGTAAGACAGAAGGTAAGACAAGAAGTCCACGGTAAGTTTACCAGTGTGGGCAGGGAATGGGGAGGATAATATCTAGCATTTGCAGTAACTCTCCTGCAGACGTTTATGGTGGTAAAAGTCTGAAGAGTGTTAATGCAGTTGAAGTTCTGCCATGGTTGCTGTGACGCTTGGGGAGCTATAAGGTTTCTATGAACACTCCTTGGCGTCTCCACTTACTTGGTGGCAGAGGTCAGGGCTGTGTGTGGGGGGGTGTCACCTTTCTATAGCCCTCTGCTACCCTCCTCACGGGCTCTTGTTTGGAAACTTCTGCTGGAAACCTAGTGGCAAGTGAAATTATATCAACTGTTACTAGTATGTGGAGTTTTGGGAAATTCACTGTCATTTACAAAGTTTAGGAAGTTAAGTTGTCCTGAATTTCCCACAGCTCTCCTGGATTGGCTTGTTTTATAGGGCTTTTCCGCTGTTCCCTCAGTAAGTAAAGTCCCTGTCAGTGCCGCCCCGTTCCATTAACATAAAAACATTCTGGGTGCCTGCACTCTTCTTGAGGGAACAGTTTGTCGTGGGTGACCATGGTAACTCCTGTAAACCAAGATGATGGCTTTTGTGTCTAAACTGTACATTTGTCATAGCAGCGTGGAAGATTTCATTCTGTAATTACACACCTTTATGTTCAATTATAATGTCTTTAACATTGGACTCCTTCCAGGTGACTTGCTTCCTAGTCTGGACTCCTGTGTTCCTCATTACAGCTCCCCACCCAGTGAAGTGTACACGTATCTCCTTATCATACTCATCCACCCATAACAGTAGAGTGATTTACTGTGTGGGAGTTCTAATCTGGAGCATGCATTTCCTCCATTTTGGAATGTTCACTTCATGGTCACTGTGTTTTTCTTTAGAATTCACGTACATTTATTGTATGTAAAATCAATAGGCATTTGGCTTCTTAGCACTGGAAACCTGCTTATCTTAACTAGGTGGGTGTCAGTAGTAGATCATCTTCACTGGTGCAGGAAGCTAATGTGTTCAGATTATGTGCTGCAAATAAAACGTCATATAGACTATAATAGCACCAAATGGTTATGAATGTAGAAAAGGATCTTGATATTTTGGGACAAGTTGTGTAAATTATTTTGTATTCTATCAGCTTCTTGGTCTAGCATCCCATCCAGAGTGTACACCTTGCTTGTGTCCTCACCTGCCTGGCATTGCCTTTTTATAGGATATGCTTTACTTCTCTCTCTCTTGTGCCAAGGCTGCAGATAGCACAAGAGGAGCACCGCACTGTCGAGGTAGAGAAGGTCAACCTGGAGCAGAAGCTACGAGATGAGATCAACGCAGCCAAGCAGGAAGCTCAGCGGCTGAAGGAGCTACGTGAGGGCACCGAAAACGAGCTGAGCCGGCAGAAGTACGCTGAGGAGGAGCTCGATCAGGTACCACATGCTCGCAGTGGGGGGGGTTTTGGGGACATGGCTGATGGTCTAGGCCAGGGGTGCCAGATCTTATCTGCAAAGGGCCGATGTGTGTGCGGCTTTTCGCTGCAGCTCCCTAATTAGAGGACTGATTGGCTGAAGAATCCCCACACCTGGGTTTGAACAGCTGACCTAAAGGTTACCCCAAAAACCTGCATACACACGGCCCTTTGCGGATAAGATTGGGCTCCACTGGTCTAGGCCATGGACAGCGTGTGGAATGCGGAGTGCGGATACTATGAGCAGAACGAAAAAGACCCTGGAGAACACGGTACAATGACCCTTGAGTAAAATCTCAAAGCGGAGGATCTGCTTATCTACTTATCCAAAGAGTTGCTGCCAGTATCAGTAGCTTCTGCTCATTCTCACCCTTTGGGATCAAGCAGGAAGAGCCTGAAGGCCAGAGTGGAGGTTTGGTACCCCATTGACTGATATGGGTGATGTGTGTCCTTATCAGGCAACAGATCGCAGCAGCGTTCCTATGTTATCTGAATGGGGCTCAGACGAGGTGAGCTGGGATATAATGTAGCTGAATGGGTGTCATGTCTGAGGCTGCAAAGGAGCGAGCGTATGCTCTGTTCTGAAGGATAGGACTTCATGTCGACATTCTCAAAACAGAAGTGAAGTGTGGTTTGTAAACTCTGCTTAATGCCCGACATCCTCCATCCCATCATGCTGTGGCTGTGCCCTCATCCTCTGGTTGTACTTGGTATTAGGAACAGCTGTTCTGTAATTAGAATCCTGTGCAAAGTGTATTTTATCTTTTTTGGGTTGGTCTATGGTTTCTGGGCGGGGGGTTCACATAAGGTAAGACTTCATTCTTCAAGCCCCGATGAGCAGGGAGAGCTCCTTTTATGGATCTCATTGACGAGGTGCAGGTCTATGAGGTTCCGTCTGCAGCATATAGACTGGGCCAAGTATGTCTATTGAATTCCGGCATCTGTGTCCCCTGGTCTTTATCTCCTCACCTAAGGCCTTGTACTAAAAACGGTGTTCTGGGTTGTGCCTTGAATTTCCTTTTGGTGTTCAGTTTTAAGGATGATTTTATGTTCTGGGTGTATTGCTTCAGGGTCTGTGATTTTTAGGCTAAGCCAATCCACCGTTACCTCATTTATATAATGTCTTAAGAGGTCATATTTCTCAAATATTCATGAAAAAAGGAAAGTAGCACTGTGTCACAGTCTGGCTTGTCGTTCTTTTAGTAGTGAAAGTCTGTGCAGGACTACTGCGGTGAGTATGGTTTGTTTCTCCTTCAAACCCTGGAGCAACAGTTGTACTGAGCCTGGGTTCCTGCATCCAACACTGACTAAACCTACACACAGACTGCTGTCTGAGCCCAACACTGAAACTGAACCTACACACAGACTGCCGTCTGAGCCCAACACTGAGACTAAACCAACACAGACTGCCGTCTGACCCCAGCACTGAAACTAAACCAACACACAGACTGCCGTCTGACCCCAACACTGAAACTAAACCTACACACAGACTGCCGTCTGACCCCAACACTGAAAC
>JAODUD010000036.1:15321822-15332471 GCA_026784285.1 Stomatorhinus walkeri
ACACACAGACTGCCGTCTGACCCCAACACTGAAACTAAACCTACACACAGACTGCCGTCTGACCCCAACACTGAAACTAAACCTACACACAGACTGCCGTCTGACCCCAACACTGAAACTAAACCTACACACAGACTGCCGTCTGACCCCAACACTGAAACTAAACCTACACACAGACTGCCGTCTGACCCCAACACTGAAACTAAACATACACACAGACTGCCGTCTGACCCCAGCACTGAAACTAAACATACACACAGACTGCCGTCTGACCCCAGCACTGAAACTAACTTACCTAGTTCATTACTTGTAATGTACAGTTAGCCTCACTACACAACTGAATTACCTGCTAAATGCATATAAATGTAAATCTATAAAACGTTCTGAGATTGTATTATTTTTTATGCTGGAAGTAAGGGTGTCACCTCTGCTTTTTCACTTTTTTTAAACTTAACCTTTCTGTGGTGTTCAGGTCAGCACAGACCCGTTTTTAAGTTTCAAATGCATAAAAACACCTCACAAATTTTTGCACTGCATCAGGAACCTCTATTTAAACTAAATAAATAATAATAAAATAATCACTAGGCAAGGCATGCCCAGACATGTAAGGCAAGTTCAGACCAATTCAGATTGTTTACATAATTCTCTTAAGGTTTATTTTACCATTATTATTATTGAAAATGACAGGAATGCTATCAAATGAAAGGCCCAGAAAGCCACACCAAAAATATTAAAAGCAATCTTTTAAGGATAAGGAAGCTTAGCAAGGTAACCGGGAGGTAAGAAACAAATTGGATGATAAATTATTGTTTTGAGGGTATTTTATGGTAACATATAACATAAGAGATGGGAACGGAAAACTAACACAGAACAAAGGTTAAGTTTGCCATGTCTCTAAAGTATTTTAGAACTTTTTTTCAATCTGTACTTGGTAGAATTGTGTGCTGCGTTGAACTAGTAAAGTAGTTCTTGTTCATCAGAAAGAAAGCTAGAAGAACTAGTCTTACTCCAACATTGCAGTAGTCATACTTACCTTATTTAGTAATTCCCATACTGGAAGTTATTATTAGAGCAAACTAATAATGAATGTTCCTATTAGCCTACACAGCTTTTGGTCCACTTCCATCCTGTACAGCTAGTAATTGTTTTGAAACTTCTGAACGTTGATTTTCATGTTCTGATTGCCATTCCTTAAAATGGTCTTGATAATAATCATTATAATGTGTTCTTAATGGACAGCTGCAACAGTGTTGTAGCACATTCTCTAAGCTCTCTTTGAGTCTGTGTGTCTGTAATGTGATACAAACCTGTTATTTTGTCCAGGTGGGGACATTATTTCAGTGCCCCACCAGGAGTATCCTCAATTTTATAAACATCTCTGAATGCAATAAAAAACTAAGCAAGGCTTATATTTTGTGTAGTTACTTATGGTTAAAGTTAGGGCTGGGTTAAGGGTGTCCCCATAGAGATATAGATACCTAATCTGTTTTTCTGTCTCTCTCTCTCCCTCTCTGTGTCCCCGTGTGTGTGTGTGTGTGTGTGTCCCCGTGTGTGTTTTCGCGCGTGTCCTTGTCCGTTCTGCAGGTACGTATGGCTCTGAAGAAGGCCGAGAAGGAGCTGGAGTCCCGGAGCAGTTGGTCAGCACCTGAGCCTTTGCAGAAGTGGTTGCAGCTTACTCATGAGGTAGAGGTGCAGTACTACAACATCAAGAAGCTGAATGCTGAGAGGCAACTGATAGTGGCCAAGGAGGGGGTGAGTGGCTTCGGGCCGGGGCAGGGGGCGGGGGGGCTGCTGATGAGCTGAGTTTGAGGCTAACCAATGGATGGGTGGTATCTTCTCCCAAGGCGGAAAAGATCAAGAAGAAGAGGAACACTCTGTTTGGTACCTTTCATGTGGCACACAGTTCCTCGCTGGATGATGTGGACCACAAGATTCTGGCAGCCAAGTGAGTTTCCCTCTCCCTAATTCATACACAGACCTTTTTTAGTGGTGCCTGCCTTGTTCCTTCCTACTGTCCCTGTATGTAACCCCCCCCTTCAGGCAGGCTCTGGGCGAGGTCACGGCTGCCCTCCGTGAGCGACTGCACCGCTGGCAGCAGATAGAGGTCCTGACCGGCTTCACCTTAGTCAACAACCCAGGGCTGCCATCCTTGGCTTCGGCCCTCAACCTGGACCCCAGCTTTGTGGGCGGCCGGGCTACACCTCAGCATTTCATCATGTCCGACGACATGGACGATATGGATGAGGACATCATGTCTCCTGGGGCACTGCAATGTAAGCACCCACTGCAGGCTGCTGCCAGTGGATTCTTGCCTGTTGATGACTTCACTTAACAGTTTTCATGAGAAACTACACAGTTCTTTCTCACTCGGGTCCCAAGGACAACAATTCCTTTCATGTTCTCAGAATAAAACATGAAAGAATTAGTTGCAAAAGTCTCCAGTTTTCCTCCCTGCAAGTCTATAAATTTTTATGTTCAAGGTTGATCATAAAGTTTCCACCGACGAGTTTAGCATGTCCTCTCAAGCACCCGTTCTTTTTGGCGGTAGGGTGTGTTTACGTGTGTCTGTGTGTCCCTTCCTTGAGCATGTTCCTTGTCAGCGGCATTGTTCACTGCATCAAAATTTAAGCACTATGCCTGTTTAGGTGTATGGTATCAAAGTATATCCACGCAGCTGACACCATAAGCCTTTGACATTTTAACAATTTGTTTTTATATCAGGAAGAAAAAAATAACATCTTCATGTTAGATTTCTGTATCAGTCAAGTGGGCCAAGAACACCAAGCCAGAAATGGAAACTCATTGAGTAAATTTTTTTGCTGGATTTTTGTAATTATGTTCCAGATATTACTGTATTGGAGGTACAGTTATTTCAATTAATATATCCAAAGGAGCAAGATAGGTCACTTCACCTTTATTTTGTGTTGCATTTCAAATGCAAGATGACATAAATGGACCTCATCTGCCAAATGGCCTGATTTTATTAGTTGTGTTTCCCTGTAATATTAGGGATGTTGCTTAAATCTAGAGGATGTAGATATGATTACATTTTTTTAATGCTTCTGCAATCAAGATGGCAGGACTGGGGATTCAACGCCTCATTGGCACGATTACCAGCTGCTTACCAGGCAAGAGGATTGGCCTGCTTAGCTAAAGATTAGGTGTCTAGGAAGACAGATGGTTAAATCATGTTTAATGAGCTCCAAAGAACTCAAATCAACAGTGAGTTCCTCACATCACTTAACAGGATAGATACGTATCAGATCTGGAATTTATAACCGAAGAATATTTCCCATGTCAGCATCCCCTGGACTTGGAAAGTCCTCTCAAGACAAACCCTGAGCTTAAATCAGAAAGATGACATTAGATACATATAACATGAGAAGTCTTGGTAGTTTTTTTTTGTTTCTCTCTCCTAATATTGCTGGAAACCCAGTGTAGAGAGCATTGTCAACTGATGACACCTGATTAGTGCTGAGAGTCAGTGTAGGCTTTGATACATGTCCGTAATAACTACAGTCTTCCCCACCCTTTGACCTTTGGCCCCTCCTCACCCTCCACCACACGATGGGTAACGCGCAGACGCCGCCTGGCAGATGGGTCGTCCAGTGAGCGATCTCTGGTCTGTCAGTTCCGAACATCATTTGCTGTGGACCTCTTCGGGTTTGCCTGCCGTCCAATCAGCTCCCCCTCTCTGGCCAAGCTCACGCCAGTCACTTGAGCATCACTGGGCATGCAGCGATCTGCATGGGGTGGAATTTGTGAAGGGTAGTCTCAGGGGAGGGGTGCGGGTAGATCAGTTTGGACTGTTTCTACCTGCCAGATGGCTTCTTCTTTGGGCTGACCACCTTTCTGTCCCCCAACCACGTCAAACATGCTATCACCATTGACTAACCTTCCTGCCCAGAGTTTTTTCATGAAGACTCTAAACACTGTTCTTTCTGATGTAGCAAAGACAAACAGGATGTATCTTGGATATGGTTTCTTGCATGAATGAACTGACTTTGAATCTTGGTTCTCAGCACCTATGGCAAGTGTTTGATGTTGACACTCTTGCCTGAGAGGTGAACTCTTCACTCAGTGCACCTGTGCCTTCTGCTTCTACCACGCCAGTCACTACTCACTCACTCACTTAGTCTTTTTCAGTGTCGTATGTTAACAAATGCCCTCTCTTCTCTGCCCACAGCTCCCAGTATGATGTCCTTACGCCAACGGCACATTGACCCCCAGCTGGCTATGGGCTCCCAGAGGTTGGTAGAGAGCTGTTTGTTGGCAGGGCACCAGGGAGAGGGCACTTATCCCACAAGGCCTAGGCCCCCCGCTCGCCCCACACGAAGCCAGTCCTTCGGGCAGTTCGAACCTGTCCCTCTACCTCCGCTATCCTCTACTTTCTCTCACCCCTCCATCATCTGCCCAACTCCTCCATCGCCTCTTCCTCTGCACCACTCCTCCTCTTCCACTCCTGTTGCTGTTATGGTTGTCCCACCTACCTCGCTTGTCCATCACCCTGCTTATTTCCAGCCATTGGACACCATCCCTGACGTCCCCGACCTTTCCTTGGTGCAGCCCCCGCACTCCGGCAGCTTCGGGTACCCCCTCCTTTTTTGACATTGCATGTTTTCTGTAACTATCCAACTGATTTTTTTTTTTTTTTTTTGCCTTGAAGTCTTGAAAATATGATTTGGTTTTGTTCAGAGGTGGAAATTTTTACCTGAAATTTCCACCATTGGTTTTGTTGCTGTTCATGTGGAAATCGTGTATTTTTCCCCTCCCCCAATAATTTTAGCACATCAACATTCATTTTGAAGCTGTTCATTTTCCTAAACCTTTTGCTTTTTTTCTTTTCTTCATCCTCTGTCTCTCTTTTGTTCTAAAAGCTTTTCTGCTCAGTCCTACTGTCTCTTAGTAATTTTAGGGACTTCTCTATCAAGGGCTTGACACAGGATCTCATCTGTCTAACCTTGTTTGTACAAAGTGATATAGGATCAGTAAGCCAAGGCATGGTTTGATTTGGTGTGAAGCCCCTGCCCCTGTTCCATGTGCGTTTCTCCCCAGAATAATTTGGTTTGTCTGTCTGCTTTGCAGGGACCTTAACCGCTCTGATTCTGACTCCTCCTTGTCACTGTCCCAGTCTGGTGAACAGCTGCGTCTCTCGTCATCTCTTGGCTCTAAGGGCCATTCGGTGAAGCCCAGCTCCTTCCTGCATGCCCACACGAGCCGTGGAGATGAACCCGCCCACCTCCATGCTCATACGACCCCCAATGGTGGGAACCGCTTCCCAGAGGGTGGTGCCTGGCTAGAGGGGGGCCCTGACAGCCCCCTGCTCACAAAGAAGACGTATGCCATAGAGAAGTCAGCCAGTCTTGGCGAGATGAACAGTGTCCTGGTCGGGCTCTCGCAGTCCGAGTCCTCACGCTCCATAAGCCCCACTTCCACTGACCCCGATACCCCTTCCCCTACCGGAGCACAGTCGCTCGCCGGCGGGGTCAAGGGTAGCAGCCGCCTTCCCCAGCTCTCTTCCAAGAAGAGCCCCCTGGAGGAAGACAGCGGCTCCACAGGGGAGGACACTGACTCCGCAACTAGCCGCAAGAAACATCCATTCAAGATCTTCAAAAAGCAGAAGAAGTAGTGGAATGTATTGCTCCGCCACACACAGTTTGTCAAGTCTACTCCCCCACCTCCCGTTTTGAAAGAGATGTATGTCAGATTTTCTCTTGCAGAAGTCTTTTTTTGAGGATCTTTTGGTCCTTTTTTGAGATGAACTGTTGAGGGCAGGAGGGGAACAAGGAAATTGATAGATTTTCGTAAATGATTTAAATATATATCTACAAAAATTGGAATCGGTGAGCTTATATATATTGGAATGTAAACTGCTATTTATTGTGCAGGAATCGGTGCCAGTATTTCTCAAGGAATCCTCCTACCTGATGGTGTTCTTGTTTTAGCTACATCTGTTTGCATGTCTTCACTTTGGTTGAATTGAAATTTGAATGCTTTTTGGTGTTTGCTTGGTTCTCGTCCTTTTTCAGCTTAAGTTGTGCGGCCACTGCTGTTTGTTACGTCCCCCTTTGGTATGGTGGTCATACTGAACTCAGTTAATGAAATTCAGTGTTGGTTACCGAATGGGGGGATAAAGGCTGAACCAAAAACAAACACAACTTCCCAAAGAAAAAAGGCATAGCAGGGTGTAGCTGAAGTCTGTTTGGGAACACTTAGGAAACCTAGGGGATCACTCCATTTTTCTTATTTCTAATAATACTACTTGTTTCTGTGTCTGATTTAAACTTTAACATTATGGTTAAAAGGTTACATTTTTTTCTCCCCCTCTCCTACTCTGAGTTCCGTTAAGAAATGACAAAGTTCTCTTCATGCTAAAACATGTTGGACATTTTGATGTCTTCCCTTCTTCCTTCTGATGTTAAATATGAGTCTCATTACTCTTATGGTGGTTTACTGAGTCCCTGGAGCCCACATACCCCCACGTGGTGCTGACCAGGAGAACGTTTGGGCCTTTGTAGCTCCTCCCATGGCCTTCCAGGACTGAAAAATGCTCACGCCAGAATGTCACCTGAATGTGAAGGCGATATGTAATCTGTGTTTTAAAGACACTTCAGAGAATGTGCTGCGAGTCACATTTTGTTATGATGTCAAAAATTATGGGTGGGAGGGAGGCCTAGGTGCCATGTAAATTCGGAACTAAGGTAGGAAATAGGTTTATTGGGGGATGGGTTTTTTGATATTCTTAAGTGCTGTATTTCGTTCTTCAAACACTAGAATGGGTGTCTTCGTGTCTTGGACGAGGGCTCCCCTGTCCGGCTAGGCAGAGCTCTCATCCAGGCTGTTATTCTGGTGTTTGTAAATACACTGTGTTCCTCTGTCCCCTACATTCCTTGTGTGGAATAGGGCATGGAAGCTAATATTTTTGCTGTATTTTACCAAATAGCCTCATGCTGAGATTCTCACGGACAGATGGTTAGACGCATGATCACGATCACCTAACAAAACAGCCATGAATTCAAGGTGTAACTCGAGAAAGGACTGGAGGCAAAATTACACGAGGATCTATGTGTGATTGTGAAGTGGATGAGTCTGTCTTCGGAACCCTGCATCTTGCCTTAAGAACTGTCAGTTACCACAGCAGTGCTGGCAGAACAAACCATTCCCTCGCAGGGGGGGGGGGAGGGGGGGTGTGGCTTTCCCTAATAACGGTTATGTTGAAATTGTCAGTTTTTTCCCCTCTCCTTCCATTCCCCTTATTATAGTTTATGCTCTTCTTGGTCATTTTTTTTTTTTTTTAATGTAATTTGTACCACTATTGCACGTTGAAACTAATGGGCGTGTGTGTGTGTCTGTGTGCGTGTTTGCGTGTGTCTGTTCTGTAAGTGTGTTCCTTGTCAGCTGCGTTGTTCCCCGAACTCCTGCATGTGACCCAGTGCGATGCCTGTGTTCAGAAGGGAGACCCTTCTCAACTCCACATGGCCGATTATTTCTGATTTTTACTTGGTGGTCTCTGTTTAAGATGACGTATCTTCACAAGGGGAAAAGAAATGACTTTTTGCATCTTCTGTGACTTTAGACTTTGACTCTTCAGAATTTTATGGCACTCCTGCATGATAGCAATAAACTATTTTGAATGAAAGATTCCTTGCCTTTTTGTCCTAGATAGTATTGTCTCCTGCTGTCTTGCATAACCATTTTGGTATGAAACTACCCTATGAACAGCAAAGAGTTGCATATATTGGCATGGCAATATTTTTTTAAGTCTTCGTTAGGACCAATGGAAACTAACCAGCCATGACAAACTTTTACCATTCTTGTGTTTCTGTCCTCCTCTACATGAGGTTTAAGCGCTCATATCAGGCATTTGTTAGAAATTAACTGGAAACGATCGTGTTTCTTTTAAAAACATTCCATGCAGCTCACCCGCCTATTTATAACATGAATGCATAGCCCAAAATACTGTGCATGTGTGTTTGAAGGTCTGTCAGGAAGATGCAGACAGGAATTTGTAATAAAGTAACTGCAGTTCACTTTATTCCACTTTATTCCATCAGCAATGTGATCTTGTGGTCCATAATTTCCGTTAGTGTTGCTGATCACAGATCGGCTGTTCCCCATACACAAGATTGACAATTGTGTACCAATGTCATCTTCTGTAAGAGGAGGTAAAGTGATTCTGCCTTGATATTAAAAGAGAACAGTAGCACTGAATGGTCCCTGTGGCTGCCCGATCTGCGGTCCTGGCCCGATCTGCGGCTGCATGCGCACACTGGTTTTCCATGTATGTCACTATTTGATCTGTATACTGACTGCCTGGTTGTGGCTGTCCAGTCTGCGTACACATGCACGACACCAGCTACATAGCGTGTAGGTAGAGAAGTAGGCGGTGATCTCTTACCTAGGGAGTTATACGATCAAAGGTATGTTAATTTATATCTGCTTGTTTCACATGGTGCGAAATGGAGTTAGGTACTGGTATATGTGTTATTATTGAATCTATATAGTTTTCTTGCATAGAAGTTCCTGCATAGAAGTACTGGTGTTTGTGCAGCCGTGTCAAATTCGACATCGATCCATCCAAAATTTAGGTTTTTAATTTTTAATACTGTTTAAAATGTGTTTTTCCATCTTGACGGCTTTGGAGTCAGCTGTGTTGCCTAATGAGTTGCCATACAATTCTTTATGTTGATTATTAACTTCTATTATTATTTATTTTAGCCCTGCATAAGTCTCTGCATCTCAGTACAACCAAATCAGTCAATAATTCAGTGAATAATTATTTAAAGCAAGTCCACATTCTGTTTTACTATCCATGTATATGTTATGTGTGTTAGTTTTTTTTTCTATTAAAGTATCTGAGATTAACATGGATAGAGGATGCATACATATCATTTTATAGATGTAGGATATTCTATTCCTATGGTATCCATGCTAAAAAAAAGTTAATTTATAACTTCTAAATCAACAGATGTAAAATAAATTGAATGCAGTTTCACCAAAATTCTTTTTTATGTCAATGATGATATTTATGACAGATGACAGCCACAGGCAGAAACAACTCCAGTGGAAACAGACACAGATTCTGATGAGTAATATATTTCCTCATATTTTTCCCCTTCGTGATTTGCCCTACAGATCCGAAAGATTCCCATGTAAATGTATCTTGTACTATATTTGCTTTTAATGGCCTATTAGTTCTTTTACTGAAATACAATGGCAACCTCACATGATTTTAGCACAACAGTGTTTCATAATGTAGTTTCGTTTAGTCTATCATCTGTGCTCTATTGAGAATATTGCAGTTACTTATTATTTTAACTTATTTTAGGTGAATATTTATCTGATTCATTTACTTATGTATATTCCAACAACTAACTATTATTAGTGATATTCAATATGTATGCGGCCATTTGAACATTTTCTGAGCAGTAATTGTACCATACACTCGCTTAGAATAAGACATTCCACTGCATTCCATTTTTCTACAAATACATTATTGTCTACGCTTGACTTATATGTGAGTAAAGCAATTATTACCAATTACTTCATGATGATCTGTCAAATATGTAACGTTGTTTTGTAATGTAAAAACATAATCGGGCTGGCGTTTACGGAAGCCGCTGCATCGTGCAGCGGTCGCGGACGTCAGTGCACTGCGCATGCGCTAGCCTGTCGACCAGGCAGTCTGTATACAGATCAAATAGTGACGTACACGGAAAACCAGTCTGCGCATGCGTTCGCAGATCAGGCCAGGACCGCAGATCTGGCAGCCACAGTCCCTTATGCATATATAAACAAAGGCCTACTTGTTCTGTACTGTTACCGGATGTAGAGATTCGTGATACTGCCACCTATCGGCAAATAGATTTGTTACTTTGTTACTGAATTTTATTCCTTCGTCTGCTTTGTTGGGCATTCAAATTTTATATAATTTTCTAATTGGCTATATGGTATGCCAGTCATATACATATTTCAGGAATTCACTTTAAGTAAAAAAAAAAATAACCAATAGAATACGTACAAAGATATGTTTTTCTTTAAATATTTTCTATTACTATTTTAATTTTTAATTACTGTTTTTAATATTCTAAGACAAAACTTTGGAAAATGGGGTTACTGCGTTTGGTTGACCAGACTGGTTCAGCGCCATAAGCTTTGACCTTATTTATAGTGATGTGAGATATTTCCTTGGGGAATTACAGCTTCCAATGACAGATACCGTTCGGGTAAATAGGCATGTGGAAATGAACCTTATTGAGTGAATGCGAATGTGTCCTATGTGCCTAACGTGGTAGGCTACAGTTGTCCAGTAGTGGTGGGCGGATCGATCTAAGTATCCATAATATCGATAATAATGTTGGTATTGATATTGATCAATACCGGTTTAATGAGATCGATACTTAAGTTTCTGTTTCTCTCCTGAATGCACTGCGGCTGTCTGTGTAAGCGCTGCGGCTTTCAATTGGCTGTCATGTGATTCAGCGGCGCCAGGCTAGCGAACAGGCGTGGGCGCGCGCACACACACACACACTATAATAAAATATTATAATAGTGGTTCGCTGAGCCATGCTCGCAATAATTAGACAGCAGAGATAGTTCGGGGCTTAATCTCCAGATGCCATTTATTACACCCATACTACTAAAACCCA
>JAODUD010000036.1:15377133-15393298 GCA_026784285.1 Stomatorhinus walkeri
TATCCTATCAATATGGGCCAACATTTCTAAAGAATGCTTTCAGCACCTTGTTGAATCAATGCCACGTAGAATTTAGGCAGTTCTGAAGGCGAAAGGGGGTCAAACACCGTATTAGTATGGTGTTCCTAATAATCCTTTAGGTGAGTGTATGTATTCAGTTAGTGTAAACATGCACAATGCTATCACAGCTAATGCAAGGCTGAGACTGAAGCGTTTCCCTTTGTTTCTGATGAGAGACGTGCCGCGTGACTCATTTCCCCGCGCGTACAAGTTTTCTTAGGTTCACGGTTTGAATTCTGAGATTCAGATTGAGCTCGAGATAATTTTTTTTTCTAACTGGATGGTTTTACTTTTAAGAAATTCGAGTTCTACTGACTTTGAGAGCTGAGGTACCACTGTACTCTGTAACATTGTTCTAATGATTTGCACCTGATGTGGTGCCACCTGAATGTAATTCTAGGCATTTATAGTAGGAATGAATGTAGAGGTGTCCTTACAAGAAATTGCTTTTCTATTGATTACATTTTACAAATTATTTCAAAAAGACATTTCTTTAGTTTACATTATATTACCTTCTTCTCTCAGTATCGTTAAAATGAAGATTAAATGTCCACATGTTGGTAATGAAGACACTGGTTTTTATGGGGTATCCCAATTTTTTTCACATAACTGTATATGTTTTAGGATACTGTTATGACAAGCATTACTCCTGAGACCATCATTAAAATTATCTGCCAATTGTATAACAGTAACCCTTCTGTTCTTTCGTACCACATTGGATAGCAATGGCGAATCTTAGCTGGTCAGCACCCTGTCAGCAGTTTGTGGTCTATCTCTTTGTCTCAGTATGTCAACTGCAAGTTAGCTTACGGTCTAATATACCCCAGATCTTGATGCACACGGTTTTTACAAAATATTCAACATGATTAGCATTTATCTGGGGGTGGTCATAATGTTTTGGCTCAAATCTGTATTTTGTGCACTAGAATTACTCAGAAATGTAAAATCTGCCAATATAGTACTTAATCTACAAATGCTGTATACACTGGATGTAGATGTAGAAATAATACTTCATTAAGTATGAAAGCAGCAGTAAATTTTGTCCCTGCACAAATTTTTCAAATCAATAATTTCTGATGTATTGTTAGCTGATTAAAAGCTTTCGTGTAATGAATGTTTCATTCTGAATGGAGAATTTGCATTTCATGTTGATATACTTCATTTTGTTTACTCCACACTTTTCCCATTTTTTTTTTTTTTTTTAGATGAAACCAGTTTTATGAGCAGCTGGGATGGTCATAAATGCAAAAGCACTTCTGCTTGTTTTTTTTTTAGTTGTTTTTAGAGCACCTCTATCTAACCTTTAGTCCAGGAGCACAGCAACCCTGCTCAGTTAACTGTGCAGGTAAGCTCCATGCTTCACGACCGTCATGATCTGAAACATTTCTGCCTCAGCTCCTCATGTTGCGATGGCCATCAGATGGGACGGCAAGGCGCCCACTGCCCTCCTGCCCAAGACGTTCCTTGACATCCTCCCTGTCATCGTCCTCCTCTGCCTTCAATCCACTTGTGCTCAGCTTCAAGGTAAGAACATCATGGTTTTCATTATTCTGCCATGGCTGAAAAACTTTGGCAAAACAAGCAGAAAAGATCATCTGTGAGTGGGAAGCTTCACAAAAACGACTCGACTTTCAGCATGTTTTTTTCCATGGGGTTTCAAAAGGTAGCCTTGTTTAGAATATAGTTTCAGATTTCATACATTACTGAGATTCAGGAAAAAGATCTATGCGAATAGATGCACACATCTTATTTGACCTTGGAAAAGCCGGCATTTGCACTCGCTCTAACCAAAGAACTTTTTTCTATGGGTTTACACATTTCATTTTTCAGAATTCTTTTTCCCTTCAGGTTTTAGGTCAGTCTGATGTGTGTAAACATCTACAGCATAGTGTTCTGCCGTCTCTTGCGCTGTGTGGTTATGCTCAGCAGACGTATTGGATTTGCCGTTGGTTTCCGTTTACATCTCTCATGGAGCGAGAGGCCAGTGTGCCCTCTGCTGTCACTCTCCTCCACAGGCTTTTGCTTCTCACTACAGCCTGAGCTTATTTATAGCATAGCGGGAACTGCCTCACAGTGGCACAGAAATGTGTGTATACGCAGACACACACACTCACACACAAATGCACACACACGCGCACATATAATCATTCAGGGGAGGAACTTGCAGGCAAGACAATTGGGGAATTTCTCCTTCTTGCAATATTGCTGAGTTCAGAGAGGGAAATTGAAGCAGGCTGCAAGGTTAATGTGTCCTTTTCTTTTGTGGGGTTGAGGAAGAACAGGAAAGGGGTTTAGCATTCAACTCTCATACATGGGGGGTCTGATTAATGGCACATAACTGTGGTATGTGTCAGAATAAAATATAACAGAGAGGACAGGGCAAGAAAGCGAAGAAAGGGAGACACGTGGATGCCAGTATTAGAAGATTTGACAGACAAAGACAAACACCTGCTCAGCCGCCCAAAACCCCTTTAACGTATGGTGCTTACATTCAGCGAAGAACCTTGGCAACAGGTGAATACTAAAGTTGAGGTATAAACATCAAATTTATGTCACAGACGTCGTACCTGTTGAGCCAGATATGCTTGTTTTTGGACCCTACACAAGAGGCTTCAGCTGTCAGTGGAGTTGATGGAGTTGTGCATTTTCTGGAGCTGAAGCAGCCTTCAGATTTTCACCTTGTGCTGTTGAAACAGGGTTGGAAAAATTTTCATCCTATTGGCTTAACAATTTCCAAAAGCTAGGGTTCATTGTCATGAAGCTTAGCATCATGGCAACAGAAATAAGACCATAAAAACCAAATAGTACAAATCTAAAGATTGCCTTTGACATGGACTGTGAAGTCTAGTTTTATTTTCTGGGGAGGGGGTGAATCTTGGTAAAATCCAGGGCAGGTAAAGGGCGTTTATTGTCCTTTAATGTATGATGTCCTGGGAACTAAATTTGGTCATATATTTGTCTGACCTTTGTGTTTGTCATATATCGATCGCTGAGCATATGTGGTGTGTCATGCTGGGAGGCACTGGCCAGCCCATGCTGCCAGATTTATTCCACTTCATAGATTCGGGAATAGTCAGGTTTGCGTATGTGGCCGTTCCCTGGATACCTCCATTCGCAACAGGGGGGTTAACCATATTACGGCAGATCTATCTTGGTTAGCATTACTGGTGTGACGCCATGTCAGCTTCATGGAGAGAATTATCTTCATCTTCTGGACGTCCACCTACATGTATAATCCCAGAGTCTGATTTGAGATGCACCATTTCTTGCTAGTGTCAGTTCAGAGTAAGGTCCCCTGGATCTAGAGCAGTCTAATCCAGAATGCTTACTCTATTCTGCTTCAATAAGTGTGTTAAATTGCCGTTTCCCATTCCCCAATATCCGCATAAAAATCTGGATATGAATAAATGCATCGAGCAGCAATTTAAAATTATATTGACAGATGAAATCCCATGCAAATTGAGATGCTCAGACAGGCTGTGTAGCATCATGCACATGTATGCAGGATGAGTGTATTCTCTGTATTAGGTGTATTCTGTATATTGCATGTCTTGTGTGTATGGATATATTCTGCTGAGAAATGCCTTAACTCAGATGCACAGTGAATAGATGAGCTCGTGTGGATATAATATAATGCAGCAATGGCTCATTAAATTTATTGAATGTATCATTAGACTTGCCTGGATCCTGCACATCACCCTGTGGGCTCTTCATAATTTGCTTGCTGCATAATGTTATAATGAGCTCATTGAAAGGGCCCCTTTTGACCTTTGACCCTCCTCTTCCAGCACCTGTGTGTTAAATGGAGAGATTCAGGGGATAGACTTGTCAAATGTCTTTCTGCTTTCAATTGTATTGATTTACATTTTGGATGTATTTGATATGATGTTCTGTCCTTTCAGATTGAGTCATTTCGAATTTGCCAGTGATGGAGAATTAATAAAGGCATTATTTAGTTTGCTTGTAGAAGCGGCAGGGAGTATACACACTGTTCACTCTGCATTTTCAGTGTCAGCACTACTCCTGTTCTGCTGTATATCATGTCTCTGCCGGAGTGCCCCCTGCCCTACCCCTTCATAGGGCACATTATCTATGGCATGGTGAAATGATCAAATCCCATTTAGAGCTCCACCGCACACACACACATCTCCCATCTTCCCTGATTTTACTGTCTGGAGGAGCAGGTCTCACTGTCATTGGGGGTCGATTGTAGGCCAGTCATGTAAGTCTTCCTTGATTCCCAGACTGATGCAGAAGACATGTAAAAGTAGCTCAGCTTAATGACTGAAGATGCAGCACAACAACTTTAACAGAACCATCTTAAAGAAAATAAAGGAACAGGAGATGTGGTGAATGTGACCAGTTATTTTTGTTTCAAAAGAAGGGATAATAAAAGACTTGAAAATTGTTTGGAAGATTGGTTAACACAGTGAAAAGGGAATTGGGGTCTGATTTTTCCTGTGCCTTCAGTATGAGATTGGAGGGTTTGATAATACTCAAGGACATGGCACTGTCACATCACAACAGCATGCACAAAGTGATGTACATTTCAACACTTTTATTGAACTCATTTAGCCTTTTATAACCAGAATGAAAAATGGTATTGGTTTTTAATGTTTTTATATGCTATGACATTCTACGTCCACCAGAGGGAAGCAATTCTCCTTGTCAGCCCGTTTATGTAAATATGACAAAGGATGTTTTGGTTCATCCGTTGGCTTTTGAAATAATGCGGCATCCATAAAAACAAATCGTCCTGGATATCCTGTGTGTGTGTTAATGCGAAAGCTGTAGGATGAAACCTCTGTCGTGGCTCTTTCCTCTTGTGTTCAGCCTCTGACTGCCATCTGGTAATCATCCTCAGACTCTCTGTAGGCTCCACACCTTCCACCCAGGAGTCGGCAGCCTGTCAAGGTGAACCTTCTGACTCATCTCAGAAGGAGGCTGTTGTTGCAGAGCTGGAGCTGACTAGGCCAGTTTTGCCCTTACAGTGCTGGTCTGAAGAAGCAATGCATTCTAAAATAATTTTTTTGTCATCATTGGAATAAATTAAAAGGTGTCACTGAGAAACGATGATGTCACCCAGTTTTGTCATATTTAAAATGACTGAAGCAAAGGTTGATTATTTGGAAATGAGAAAATAAAATGGCACCCAGAGAAAAATGGATTGTCAGAAAGCCATAAGGGTTTAATGTGTTTGTGAAGGAAGGTGAAATGGGCAGCTGAAATGTCCTGTCTGGCTGGGTGCTGGACACAGCATCATTGGTTTGACTGGTGGGCTGCCCTGCAGGGCCACATCTCATGGTGATTTCATGGCCTCCTTGTGGAGATGGCTCTGGAAGAGCCGTTATATTCTCTCTTCCTTGGAGGAAAAAAATGGGAAGTTGATTGATACTGGAGAGGGGGTGGGTCGGCAGGGACTGCCGAGTGGGGCCATTTCAGACGAACAAGAGTGAAAATTCCAGTTGAACATCCAATAGATGAGGGCAGTCAATTTCTAAAGTGTAATGTTTTTGAAGTATTAATACCATAGGGACATTTCTCAGTGTTTTTCTTTCCCATCTCACTTCATATGCCTCCATATATCTAATCTTTAATTCTGTTTTTCTCCAAAGAAGGAGCTATGGGTGGTGTTGGTGGTGGGTGGGCGAATTAGGACTTTTTTTTTTTTTTTGACATTCGGTCAGATTAAATTTTGATCCTACTAACCTCTCTTTGAACAATGAGCCGTTTTAGCTCAGCAGTGGGTGATTTATTCTCTCGGCTCCTCCCAGAATGACACTCCTTTGGCTCTAAAGCTCAGTCAGAAGTGCGACTTCTTAAAGTAAGCTGGAAAGAAAATTGTTTTTATGTGAGTGTTCCTGCGTGATATCATATACCCCAATGTAAGTGTCTGCAACTTTGTGGAGAAATGTATGTCTTGTGCGTGTTTGCATGTGCTTCTGTGTATGTGTGTATGCATCTCTCATTCACCTGATGCCTCAATGGGCCTGGCTCCAGAAGCACTTTAATAATTACCCAAGAAAGTGATGGCAGTCTCTGTGGTGGTCAGTGTGTGTGTTGCATGGGAGTGCTTCTGAGCTAATGTCTCTGTTTTTTGGTGCAGTTGAACAATATTAGGTTTCAAATGGGAAGGCATTTATGTTGGTTGCACCAACAGAGGCTGGTAGCAAACATTCCCTCCTCAAGTCTGGTGGATTTATTCCAGCTCCAGTGCAGATAGATTGTCCCTGGGAATAGATAGTTATGGAAGCTTCATATAATAACAGCTCCTGGCAAAGACACTAATGCCCCTGGTTCATTGTCTGGAAGTACATGGCATTGGCCCAGATGATTTTATTAGCCCCACAGTTTTCTATTCGCTCATCAGTCTGCTGCTGTCGAGCTCCACCGGTCAGGGTGTGCAGAGACTGAATCAGAGCAGCCAGTCATAACTGGGCCCACCACCTCTCTCTCTGTCTGTTTTGTCACCCCCCCCCCCCCCCCATGCCTTCCCGGGACTGTGTATCTGGGTTGTCAGTGAGTCCAGTGCACTCATATTAAATGGGTTTGTCCATTATATCATCCTGTAGTAGTACCTGAAACAGTGAACCTGTAAGATGGGGGAAGGAATGGATTTCCCGGTGTGGGGCGAAGTCGGGCCACTTTATTCATATTTAATCTTGTTAAACAGGCTTGGTCGAGAGGTCCCGGACAGAAAGCGCAGGCCATGCATCCAGCCTTCTGTCCTAATGGGTAGACTTGATGCCAGTAATGTCCTCCGCATGTTGCTCACGCCTTAGAAAGAGCTTCGTGTTTATTTTCTTACACGTTAACCTCAAAATGCTAGTTGGCCTGCCATGTGTAGCCGTCCACTAGCACAGAAGAAACTTGCCAGCAGTAATTATAAGGGATGGTGGTTCGTTTTTAGAGTACCATCATTACTTTTTGTGTGTGTTTTTTGTGTATTTTGCAAAATATTTGTAACTGACGCCCCCTTGTGGGGAGAAATGAAAGCAAACAGACAAGTATAATGATTTGCCTCCACTGAACTCATGTTACTTGTCTTTCCTGCTGGATTTGACTGTCCATCAATCAAATGACCTGTGGGTCTGCACGTTAGTTTGCACATTCGTTTGACTTTTCCAAGGAAGCGGCAATGGATACAGAGGACTGGTCAGGTGCTGTGGCTCCTCACAGTCAATGATAGTGCTGCACAGTCCTACTCTCCCTGCACCTCTCCATCCTGCAGCTGATGTGTGTGACGACGAATCATCCTCAGGCAATTGAAGGGGATAGGGCACCCAAAGGAGCTGTGGGCAAAATAAGAGGGTTTTTGTCCCATTTCATGATAATAATAAAAGGAGATAGACTCCTTCTGACTCTAGCCTGTGTGAGATGTCCAAGACCTGCTCCCTTACTCTGGGGCTAGACAGAGACTCTGTCTCCCCCCATTGATATGAGAAAACCCCTCCTCAAGGTCTGGAGCTGCTCCGTGGTTTGTCCTTCATTGTTCTGGCAGCTGGCAAACTTTGCAGTCTCCCACTTCACCAGAAGCAGATGCTCATCTGTCATTAGCCGTGATTTCAGAGTACGGAACACTGCTCATGGCGATGGAGGCTCAAAACAAGCACGCACACACACACACACACACACACACACACACATAGCTGGTAGACATGCAAACTTGCATACAAGCTGTCTCAAGGTCACTTCTGATTGGTTTCATTGGCTGGACAAATATATTCTTCAAATGCAGGTACTCCATGGCTTGCGATGGGGTTGCGTTCTGATGAACTCGTCATAAATGGAGAATATTGTAAGTTCAATATAAATATATGATAAATAAATAAACAAATAAATAACTACTGTCACCGACTAAACAAATAATTACTGTAACTAACTAAATACCAGCAAATGAAAAGTAAATAAAGGCATACAAGATTATTTGGTTAAAACCCCATACAGTACCTTGTTACACTCGGTGTGAGAAGTTCACGTTCGTGTCTGCTGCAGAGACTGGAAGAGTGGCTGTGTGGATGCTGCCATTGGCCATCATTAGTGGAAAGTATCATACGGTATATCAGCACTACCACTTTCGCACCTCATAATGTCAAAACATCATTAAGTTGTTTACAGTTGTAAAGCAAGGAGCATCTGTATACTTAATGTTTTCGTGGTTTAAGACTTTACACAAAACTCACAAATCGGCCACTAGATGGAGGCAGTGCACTGCATTTTGTATGTATTCCATATTACTGGCAAAGTACATTTTTATCCTTCTTAATAAATATGGTAAAATAACCAAAGGTATTCTTACTTCTTTGATAGTCTTATTGCATTGTCAGGACATATGTAACTTAAATATTTCTAGCTTTCAAATAAGATTTTCCTGACAGTTGATTTTTACCGCCTGATATGAATTTACCCTCCTGTACTCCAGCACCCCGCTGTGGCCCCCTGCCTCCAGCCCCCTTTGGGTATAGGCAGGTAGACCACCACCCCACTCCACCCCCAGAGAAGCCGCTCTGTACAAGGAGTGTGTGCCCATACCATGTCCTACTCTGCTGGGTACCACCTTCCTTGAATGACCACTGTCAGGAGGGGGCAGCAGTTTTTTGAGTCGGGCCTGTCCCTTGGGCTCACTGCGAGTGCCTCTGTCAAGCGTGTCATTGTCACAGACTCTGACATTGAAGGGGGCTTCGGCGTGACTCGGCTTTTCTATTGACGAAAAACACCGTAAGCTGCAAAATCTGATATTAGTCTGTTTGATGGACACATTCTTCATTGATGCTTTGAATGTATCTGACTACTCCTGGTTTATTATCCCGGAGGTGTTTCTGTCTTCGCGTCGTGCCCCCATCCCTCAGTCCTAAGTGCAGGCATCCAGCTAGACCGTTTCCCCTTGGGGCCAATGGTGTCGCTCCACCAAACAGGGCCTGCTCTTTATCTCTGCCTACTTTACAGGCCACCTCTGGGCCTTCTCTCGGCGCACCCCACCCCCTTTCCCCACTTCGCAGGCACGCTGCTTAGAAAGTACATTAAGGCAACCTTGTTTTATTTCCACATTAAGAGAGCCCTGTCTCTACTCAGCCATGAACTATAAAGACGGTCTCCATTCCTGGGGTTCGTGGGTGCCGCTGTGACTCTGATGGCCTGCAATAGCCAGGCTCATGAAACATTATGGGGGCCTGTAAACGCTGGCTCTTAGGCGGCCCCACGCAGGCCTGGCAAGGGGGAAACGATTTGTCGGCCACGGCTCTGAACTCCCGTCTCACGACGAGCTCCATTAACTCTCTGTCTCTCCTATCTGCCACCATCCTTTAGTGGTGGTGCTGCATTTTATTACCATCTCCATGGGCCAACCACCTGAAAAGGCCATAATTTTCCATCACTGCTGCTTCAGCACCGTGTTTTTGTCCACATTGGTTGGAACAGATGGAGTAGAACAGACATGGCGCCATGCTGAGACGTGAGGCAGTTGAGCTATGTCACTTTCTACTTATGCCCCTTGAGCCAAGCATGGCATAGAGGGGGCAGACATGGCAGGTTGACCTAAGGGCATCGTGTGGCCTTAAGCCTCTATCCACGCTTGTCATGCAACTGCATTGCCTACTCTACAGCTAGGGATGCAATGGTACTTATACTAATATCTACTGCTTTTGGTCTGATGGCCTGCAATAGGCAGGTTCATGAAACATTGTGTAGGCCTGTAAGCGCTGCGTCTCAGGTGGCCCTACGATACTAGTATCGATATCGGATCTGAAAACCAGAGCATAGCGGACTGCAAACTACTCTACTAAACTATCAAGAGGAGGTAGAAAAACAGGTTCCTACGATGCTAGTAATGTAATTAAACATCTAAAAACTCAACATAAGAAACAGTATGACAAAGCTGCAGCCCACAGCACTGTGCAACAACCCAACATGCAGCCAACGCTTCTACAGAGAGAGAAAATGTAAACACTAATCCTTGTGCAGTGAAAATAACAGAAGTTCTTACCCAGTGTATTGTCCTCTATGATCAAGCATAGTATCATAATGGTGGCATGTCGAGAGCGCAATACATTCTGAGCTAGTATGTAGAGTATGACGTTTATGTATCCCTGCTGTAGATGGTTTTAGATTGGCCACAGCATATTTGTAAGTCATAGTTCAATATGGCCCACTGATCCATCATCTTCCACCTTTAATCAGTGAAGGCTGCAAAGGTGCTGCTCATTTTAACAGCTACGCTTGCTGGCTTGGCTTTGCTGGGGTCTCTGGAGAGTCTCTGTGATTTTTTATATATATATATATATATATATATATATATGTACCTTGTTTTTTTTTTTTTTAAGTACATTTTAACAGAAGTTTCAGCAGGAAATTTTAAAACACCGTTGAGCTGCTCACCTATTTGTAACCACAGCAGCTAACCCCCCCCACGATCCCATCATCCCCAACTTTCTCTTTCTTGATATGAGCAGCCCCCCCTCCCCCATTCAGCAGTGGCTGATGTGACCTTTCCAGGGACTCGCAAACCGCAGTGTCTTATTGCATGAAGCATCCAAGTGCAGTGAAGCACACACAGAAAACTTAAATATTAATACATATTCGCAACCAGTTGATAAAAGGACATCTGCTGAGATCAAACTTATCAAATGAAAGTTACTGATCTGTTACATTGTGCTCAGTCTGCATTAAAACAACGGGACATCATCCTTCTAATGTTCATTCTTCCATTTTTCAAAGGTTCTGATCAATCTCCGTGTCTTTTTCATAGTGGAAATTTGTATTATGTGAACAGAAGGTGTTTCCACTTCATTTAAAGCAGCTTGAAAATGAGACATGGCAATCACGTAGGAAGAGGAAATGGCCTGACTTGTCCTCAGGGAGTGTTACAAAGGTATGACCTTTGACCCTTGAAATGTGTTCCTGCCTTCTTTACCCTGGCTTTTAATGGTCTGGGAATGATAGAGCTAAAAGAAATATCTATGTGCAGGTGTGCATGCACTGGTGTCCTAGAGGCTGTAATCCCAATTGTGCATGCCATTCATTTTTATAAGGTGTTCAAAATGATGCTTTTTTTTAGTCAGAAAACCATTTTTGTTTTCATGAATGATTCATTGTCAATTCTGCTTAGCACATGCAAGATGTGACAACGTCCCTGAATGCCACAAATGCAATGCTGTCGATTCTCGTTGTTCGTGCCGCCTTGCCATGAACCGCTTTCATCTGAGGGAGGAACCTCCCTGTTGAGATGTGACAATGTTTAAGCCATCACTCCCAACATTACTGGGACAGTGACAGTGAAAATCCTTATACAATCTGGAATTGTTAAGAGATATAAAGGACAATTTCATAGATTTCACACCATTCCATGGTACATTAAGGTGAGCTCAATACGATTTAGTTGAGCACTAAGATATGCAAGCTGTAGAATAAATTAAAAATGATGGCATGGGAAGCCACGGGGAAAATCATTTTCGTTTTCTCTTAATGAGCAGTTTTTATAGAACAAGTTTGTTTAATCACGAGTTCCTGTGGTGTATGAGCTTCTAAGTCTGATATTCAGGGGAACACTTTTCCTGGGTTGAGAGATTTAAGTTTGAGAGCTCAAGCTGTATGTCAGGTACGTGGGGGTTCAATCCAGCCTGCTTGCTTTCACTATACAAGTCAGACATCCTTTCAATCCCAGTGCGGCACTCAAGAAAGGAACTGTCACCACGCATCACTTGCGGCCAATATAGCAGCGTCTGTTATGATAAAACAGATTTGCTTGCAAGGTATTTTTTTTTATTTTTGTTCCCAGGACCCAATAACAATGTAGTGACTGACAGTGTCACAGTCAATCTCTCAGACAGCATGCAAGCAGCACTGCAACTCCTGGTTTTACTTTGACCTGCCTTTTTCTGCTGAAGGAACTGGCAGTGGAAAAAGGATACCCCAGAAATCCACCCGGACTGAAAGTGAGAACAGCATCTCTCTTTAGTAATGGCATGATTTATCTAAATTCTGAGAATCATCACAGCAAAACCAGCAATGTGTAATGACAAAGGAGGCCCTGGATCTTTACAATAAGTAAGTCATTGTCTTTAATGGCTGTAACTCAGTATCTCTGAGTATTTTGTGTCATCTTTCAACACGTCTGTCTGTCTGATGCACTTCTTACTATTCTTTCAGTTTTGTGTTGCTAACTGTCATGCTTGAATCCTAGTCATGCTGTCGATGGCTCACCTCTCCTGAGCATGTTACCCCAAGGCGCCACACGGTGATGTCCAGAAGCAGCAGAGCCTGAAAAGGATGTTCTCACGCTGCCCCCACCCTCCACCCACTTTAATTTCAAGCCGAGTCCAACGGGGAAACTTTAAACTGTAATTAGATGGACTGCAGCCACTCACGTGCAGCTCGCGGGGCTTAAAGTGCTGAGCTGTGATACCTGAGTGTGTAAATTACTTCTCTCCCGTGTCTCTGATGCGCCTGGCCGCATGCGAGAGAAGCCTAAAAATTGTCCCTGTTGTCCCAGCTCTGCTTCTGCTGTCTCCGGTATTGCATCTCTAAACAAATGCTATTTCTGCCCTTTCTGCTGCCAGGGCAGAAAAGATTCACAAAAGGATTCCCAAAGCAGTGTATGTGGGGCAAAGGCATGCGGCGAGGCGATGGACAAAGAAAGAGAAAGGGAGAGGGTGGTAAGGGGAGGATGAGAGGGTTGAATGAGAGTAATGGAGAAGAAGCCAGAAGAAGGGGATGCGAAGTGGAAATTTTTGGGAGATGGTGGGGGTATAGAGGGATAAGGAGTAGTGATTGGGAAGAGGAGGAGGAAAAAAGGACGAGAGGAAGCTTTATTGTTTGGTCACTTAAGCATTTAAGAGCAGCCTTTATGATAAGCCTCATGCAGTTCTGCCGATTAGTGGATCTGTGTCCTTGCAACACATAGATGGTTATTTTGTTTGATCGTGATTTTCTTTGTGTTGAGAGAAAATGTCTTCTTGAGTCATGGCGGTGGTTTGTACTGGTAAACGTCGCCTTGAAACAGAAACAGATAGTGTGCCTCTCACTTAGGTTCAGATGAGGCCTGGATTTTCTAAGAACCATTGGATGGTGCGTTATAGCCTGGGAACGGAATGTTCCGGTATGTTGACATGCCAGTAAGTCCTTGTGGTACAGAAGAGCAAGTTCTGTGTATAATTTTACTCCTCAGAGGGTGGAAAAGTTGAACCATGGGAAGCTGCGTTTTCTACCTTTGGGATTTGGACTACTGTTAGTGCTACCCAAAACTTAATAATTCCTCCATGGGGTCAAAGTAGGCTTGTAGGGGGCCAGGAGGGACTTCAGCTAGGGTCACGTAGACCAAAGCAATAGTATGAGTGTATAGCAGTACACCCTCATCCCCTTAAGGAACTACAGGTTTGAAGTCCACTTACATGTTTACTGGAATGCCTCTGCCTCTCGTGGAGAAAGCTAGCATTCGAAAGTGCAGATCAGCAATGATGCTAACATTCACATCTGTATCAGTTAGTTGGAATCAGTGAACAGCAGAATTTGTTTTAGGTCCAGAGTTGATTTAACCCCTCTTTGTTTTTTTATGTTTTTTAGAAGCAGTGTTTCATTTAAAACAAATTTCTATTAGGGCTTGACTGAAATATTTAATTTTACTTTGCGTGCGCGCAGTGTGAAGTAATGGCATCCTGTCAAGGGCGCACGAAGGTGCTTCTCCTCCAGAAGATCTCTAAATATTTCACATTCTTTTTGTCAGCTAGGAGTCTAGGACCATTTTCCATTTCATACCATTACCCAGTCAGGACTGTTCCTCAGTTTTAATAATTTGCCAGTTTCAGTTTTATTTCAGCCTGCGTCTATTTGAAACTGATTCCTAGTTGGAATTATTTCCCTATGTTCCTCATCTGGAGTAATTTCCTAGTCCAAGTCACTTCTCATGCAGCCATGAGTCACTTGTCCATTAGGCAGAGAGCCTAATCTGAAGCTGTTATGTTTTTATGTTTATTTATTTACAAGATTATATTGCAACAACACAATCAATGCCTAAACTGTTGGATGAACCAAGTTAACCATCAAGCTTTAAGACACCCTTTAGCAGCCTTAGCTATCTTCCCATTGAAGTGGCAGGCATCCGAATCAATCCCTCTCTTTACAAGCATCACCCTGGAGGTGGCTAGCAGCAGCCCCCATACCCAGATATGTATCCCCCAACGTAGTGGTAGTGTCAGCTGCTTGTTTCCTGTGATGCTAATCAATGGTGGTTGTTCAGGACACCCAGGCCACTAACAGCCTTATTGCATACAAACCACTGGCAAATGCTGGTAGCATTAAAGGCATTTTGATTACTGCAGGACTAGGCATTTTTTCCCATTTACATATGCTTTCAGCAAACGTGTGGCTGTATGTAGGCTATAGAGCAGGTCACATGAAAGCACAGGAAAAGAAAATGATGCCAGTTATATACACACTTGCCTGTAATTTTAGGCTCTGTCAACAGAGGGAGCATGCACACTTTCTATGGCTTACTGCCTGCTTTGTCCTTCTCGGAGCTCTGTTTTTCTTCTTTCTGTTTCTTCCACTCTCTTTTGTCCTCTCCTTTAGCTTAAGTGTCACTTCTGTGTGCCTTAGCAAACGTTATGCAAATTGCCATATTCATATAGGACTCACAGCCTGCCCTAATGAGTTAACTCAACAGTTGCCTAAGCATAAACTGGATTTTACAATCAGCCTAATAACACATTTAAAATATTTTCTACAAATATTCATGCTCACAAGAGAGCCATTGTTCTCTTCATCTGTCCTCGTTCCTCTCTAATCTCAGTCATTTTACCATTTCCATGCTCACTTCTCCCTACTGTCTCAGTCTGGAGGTAAGGAAGCAGGCCCTATAATTGTTCACTTGTGCATGGGATGAATCACATGGCAGATCACTGACATGCATCATGGGAAGCATCTATTCTGAGTGGTGCAATGCAGCTGTACACTTACCTCGAGGAGACATTCAAGCCTGGTTACTGTTACCAAGGGGTGGATGGAGGCTTGTTCCTTCTCACTCAGTCATTCCAGTTGAGGACAGGGTTTTAGTGTTGTCATTGTCATTGTGAATGTTCATCAGACTGTGGTCTCACTGTTATCAACAGCAGATGTGCTGTTTGGTGGAGCACAGGTTTAGGCTGTAAAGGTAGTAAAATTGATGGGTTATAGTATGATATTTATATAAAGGTTTTGGTGGTTTACCAGCAAGAGGTCAGCATTGGTGTGGTGCCAGTTGTGCCATTATTACTTTAGATGCCTTCTTTATGCCAGCCTTACCTGCACATGAATAAGTGGAATGTAAAACAAAATGGATTGATGGATGACTGACAACCAATAGAATGGTCATACATTTGATTTCAGCAGTTAGAGGATGGGACCAGCCTTTCTGAATACTACCTTAGGGTCTGGTGTATTACAAGCATATCTTCTGAGAGGAAATGCAGACCGAAAATGAAGAAAGCTCACATTTAGATGACTTTTGACTTCTCATGAACTTAGCAAAAACACTGGCCAGATGCAACAATCTTCATCAGACGTGATCTATATATACAGTGAACAGTGAATGACTTCTACACTTTAGGCTGGCATGCATTATTTTTGTTCACATTCATTTTGCCCAGATAAGCAGACCATTCCCAACCATGATTCTCAGTTGATCTGCTACTCGGTCCGTTACATATAACCTGACATCTGGCCCGTTTGCCCATCTTAATGCAGATCTTAAAAAGTTTAATCTTTCAGTGTTTACGTTTTGGAGCACAGACGGAAATGATTGGCTGGGGGCTCCTTTCAACCAGAATTTAACTGAGAGGCTTAATTGTGTCTTTTGGAACTGAATGGCATGACACATTTAATCAAAAGTATTTGTCCCTCATCAGCTTTAATGTGGATTTTGTTTCTTCAAACCAAATCGAAAAATATTGAGAAGGTCCTCCTTCCTCTTCGGCGTTGATATGAGAGCTTTATGAAGGAGCACAGATGAGTGGTGTGACGAAGTCGACGGGACAGGAGGATCGGGATTCAGAGGTCCCACTTTACAGTGATTGTTTAATTAGCCTTTCTTCTGTGGTGTGGTGAGCCAAATGAGTGTGGGGGGGGGGGGGGGGGA
>JAODUD010000036.1:15399582-15411241 GCA_026784285.1 Stomatorhinus walkeri
AGACTGATTCTCATTCAAGTCATTCCATTCAGGAAGGAGTATTCAGGATCATGAAGGGGTGGAGGGCATGCTGACTGTCGTGCAAAATCGACAGCGTGGGCGTGCGATGGCATTTGTTTGCCAGTCCCAGGAACTCGAGGTAATCCAGTCCATTTGTAGCAGGCAGCACCTTGACGGCTCTGCTGTCTCTCGAAGTGAGAGGAGGATTATGCCTTTGGAGTTGATATACCTGATTACCGTCAGGCCTGCCACATCCGCCCACATGCGCTTGGATACAATTTCAGCCAGGATCCATGGCTGTAAAGCGAAAATATATTTCAGTTTTTTATGGATAAAAAATATAAAAATAAAAATAATATGCACGTTTTTTTAGCTCTCCCTCTCTCGTTGCCCGTCTGACCAGTGGCACACTGGTTTGCAGAAAGCCTTCCGTTTTTCAGCGATATTTCAGTGCGTGTTGGTGTATTTTTCATCAGTACAATCTAATGAGCTGTGTGCTAGCCGTATTTCTGACATCTATTTCAAGTGCCCAGTCTCTGTGCTCTCTTCTTTCCTGGGTGAGATTGTTATCATTCTTACCCAACATCTCTGAGCACAGTTACTCAGCTTTCCAGTCATCTAACTAAAATCCCATGTATTGTAATGGGAGGGGGGGGGGGATTTAATTAGCATTGTGTGTGTGGTGGGTGTAGAACTCAGTCTGGGTTATGTTTTTGTGCCCTTTACTTGGTTCTGGACCTACATCTCTTTGTTTAGCACAGTGACAGAGAGGGCCAAATGTTGGACTTGAATGTGAAATAAGCTGTGGTTAAGTGTCTTGAAAGCCCATAAAATAAGCTGATGAAATTGCAAAATTTCAAATGAAAACAACTTTTATTTCCTTTCCAAAGCTTGGAATAGATGTAAATTTCATATATCTAGAGAACCTCAAACTTCAACTAGAACTGTCACCTTTAGTAACAGATTTGTACATAATGATGATTTTTTAGTATTTTCATTATCATGAAACCTGTTCCACCTCTTAAGCAGTGCTTCTGTGGTCTCCTGCCAAAAGACACAGCTTACTATTGGAATGCAGGTAACATTTTTCATTAATCAAAATAAATATCTATATTTTTATTCTGTATTTTTATGTCAGCCCAGCCCCTGTCCTTCTATTTATTATTTATTGACAACTGAAGGCAGTTCTCTCTTGGAAGAGATACACCCCAGCCCACTTTAGCCCCCTGCATGCATCCATTGTAGCTGCAAGCCAATGGTAGTGTGGCATTCAAAGCAGCAGTAGGATTGTAGCATTCATTAGATATGTGATGATAGAAGAAACACCATAACCCTGGAACGCTACAGGTTGTCTTCTAGGGGAGAGGGTGGGTCACATTCATTAGTCCTGTGGCCTGCTGACTACTTTTAATAAGCAGCTGAGCTTGGTCTTGGGGGGAGAACTTGTCTAGGTGTGAAGCTCTGTACTGCATTGTAGATGGCGAGTATGTCACCTCCAAAATTACTTTTTAAATCCCTCTTTATTCGGAAAGACCTGCTGATGGTGCAGGTTTTAAAGCACGTCATGCTTCATTTCGAACTCATTTAAATTAAATTCCTGACAACAACAAAAAAAGCTACTCTAAGAGTTTTACTGGTCTGTGTGAGTGAGTGTCATAGCCAGGTCTGTTTATACTCTGGGTGAGACCAAGAAAATGGATGTTTTCAGGGAAGGTGGGGCCAAACATATTTACAGGAAACTGGAGTTTGATGATCCCAGGTTTTATATAGCTTCAAGAATTAAAATGATAGGAAAAAATATTAATGCATGGAATAACACATCTCAATGATGCTAGTAGGTTATAAAAAAAAAGATACAGAATCACTCAGTGTGAAATGGGAGCAAGAACAGGTTGACTAGAAATCTAGTAATGGGTATCCCCCCCACCCACACACACACACACCCACACACACACACACACACATCCCTTCCCATGCCTCCTATGCGGAAGGACAGGAAAGATCTGTAATTTTTATCTCTTGTGTAAAACATGGTGAATGCCTTTATCTCACCACACAAAGCCTAGATGCACAGTCATCGGCCAGAGATAGAAGTCAAGGCATTAGCACTGAAGTGGTGATATCTCAGCCTGAACTCTGCTGGGGTCATGATGGTGTTTGTTGGTGCCTTTCATGCTTTTGTTTTTTCAGTAGATCTGTTCAAGATTAACTGTCATATATTCAAGATTAATTGTTAAGTATTAAGCTACAGAGCTCACAGGCACAATGTGCACGTGCCTAATGTGCAGAATGCAGAATAAAATGCCAGTGAAAGTGAAGTACGTAGCAGCTTGAAAATTATGAAGCCTGTTTAATGAAATTCCTGTGCAAGCATCATGATAATTTGGCTGTAAGGCCAACGGGGGGTGGAAGGGCGACTTTGGGCGTGAAGCCCATTCTGTCGTCTATGCTTAATTGCCAACAAGAGTAATTTTTTCTCCCCCGGACCTTGTTGTCTGATCTTAGCCCAGCCCAAGACCTGACACCCATTTTGCTTCCCAGTACGTTTCCCTTGTGTGGAAGCCAAAATGGCTCTATTGTTTTTCCATCTCTGTTTTAGCTCGTACCAAAGCTGGATCCCCAGTTCCTACTCTCACCTCTATGTCATAGGATTCCATTCGCCTGTGACTGATCTTACAGTGGCCTTCTGCAGAAAATAGCTGAGCATCACCAAAGCACAGATATATTCCGTGTGTCCTGGTTAGGCAATGGATGTACTGTGATGTGTCCCCCCATGATTGAATCATACACTGATTAATGTTAGCCTAGATTTCATTTTAACATTGGAAGAGTGGTGAATATTATTGTCATTATTAATATTGTTATTAATCATAATAATAACATAATCAAAATGCAGGGCTTTCAAGACTAAAATGTGACACCTGTAATTTGATTGCTTTAAACTTTTTAGTTAGTCTTGACTGGCTGTGACTAAATTAGAAAGAAATGACTAAATTAACAATGACACCATTAGAACAATTTAAACCTTATCAGATTGCTACAGATTTCATTCAGACCACCATTTTTCTCCATTTCATTTCCTCCTTTTAAATAATGGCAACTGTAATTGCTAGAAATTGATATTTGAAATGCCAAGTCCAGGCCTTCATTAAAGTGGTGTCACAGGCAATAATAAATATCCTAAAAAGGCGGGGTATCCATGTTAAATAATGACTTTAATCTAATTCCTATGATCATGTTCTCTCCTGAAAGCCATTACCTTCCTGTGAGTGGCATGGACTTCTTTGTCCAGGGGCAAAACAGCCCATATTTTTCTTAAGTGTGATATGAAAGCATTCATTTCCGTCAGCGGACCCGACAAAACAGGGCTCTGAGGGCTGAGTTAATACAAAATAATCACATTTTTGCTCATAATCAATATCACTCTGTGACAGCAGGCCCTTATTTGTCACTGGGCCATTGGCGGGGAGTCTGATATGTATTTTTTCACCCTGATCAGCAGCCTGAGATGGAAATAGCATTTTTAGCGGCTGGCCGGGGAGGCTATTGATTGCCACAATGGTTCCCGTGGCAGCGTTTTGTGAAGCATGGGGGTGCCTCTTGTTCTGGAACAGGTTCAACTGGGATATGCTGCGGGGTGGGAGTGTTGAAGGTCCTGAGGTTCATGCTTCAAGCCTGTTGCTATTGGGTTATATGTCAGAGTGCTTCTGTTGCTTGTTCTGCTGCTTGTTCTGTTGCTTGTTCTGTTGCTTGTTCTGCTGCTTGTTCTGTTGCTTGTTCTGTTGCCTGTTCTGTTTTCCTTCTGTGACGGGGATAGGAACAGAACTCTGCTCTCTTTCTCTCACTCATTGAGCCCAATGTCTTTGAATTTGGACTCCTTACTCATGTTTTTGGTAATCAGTGTTCTAATTTTCTTATACTTCATCTGTATTCATTCAGGTCTTATTTTTTTTGTTTTTGTTTTGGTTGAAAGGGGATATGAATTGTTTTCTTAGGCTCTTTTGAGATAAAACCTTTTTCATTTGAAGGGAAAATGGGAGTTGAGTTGTACATACAGTACAGACTTGTGAACTAACAAGATCTGAAGCACAAGGGACAGTAATCTGAAATTTGACTGTTTAGTGCAATTATGGGAAATCTCTTCTTTAATGGTGTTGCTAGGTGTATGAGGCTGCCCTACATTTAGGGCACGTAAGATGGCGCTTTGTCACTGCAGTCAGAATTACGGCATGCTTACTGTTCCTCCAGCAGCCTGGGTGGGCCGTGACGCAGAAATGGGCCAGAGGGGCTGACAATTCAGCGAGCCTCACGTCACATGCCTGCCATTGCGGCCCAGTCATAATCCCCTTCCCCCTTCTGTGTCTCAGAGTGGCTGAAACCACATGGATGTGCGCCGCCAGTGACACGGAACGCTGCGTGGGTCACCTGCACATGACTGTCAGATCTTGACACGTGGTGTCAGGGAGCAAGCGCTTCGCTTCCTCCCTCCTCCCTCGTGGACAAGTGGTGGGAGGTTAGGGGTCAGATGCGTTTGACAGGTGACAACAGAGGCCAAAGGAAAGGAAGCAAGAAAAGTCATCATGGCTAAGTCCTCTGTCCCATCCCTCTTCCCACCATCACTGTGCATAGAAGAAGCTGCTAGCAGACAAAAAAAAAAGCCTTCACTTTATAGCCTAAAAAAAAGGCATTATAAAAATAGGCTTCTTTTATAACATCGGGTATCATGTTAAAAGCACATGCTTGGCAGTATGATTTATTGCTCTAAATAGCTCAGAGGTCGATGAAAAGTGTTCATTTTATGAACACCTATGTAGTGAAGCACTCTTAGCCAGGCCTGTGAATCTGGAACACAAAATACAAGAAGTTGCTGTGGAAATTAAAGCTGTACATGGTGTGGAGCCTGGCTTTGACTGTCTGCTATTGTTTCACAAACTTTCAACTTACGAACTTTCAGACATGAACTAAGAGCACTGTAAGTCCAAATTGTGTTCATTGGGCTCCCATTTCCTATCTGCAACATCAGTTTTTTTTTTTCTGCCCACCAGTTCCGCCTAGTACGACTTCTGGCTGCTATTCCAACCGCGCAGCAGCGTAACGTGCGTACTCCCAGCATCCTAGTTCTTTGTACTTCCATATACCCTTAAAATAATGTTGAATAACGACTTACGAACATTTCAAGTTACGAAGGGCCATTCGGAATGTTTCTCGTTCTTAAGTAGATTTAGCGTCTGTATATATTAATCATGATCTCTCAAAGCCAGTTTGAGCCAGTCTACTGTTTTAAAGACATTGTAACAATAGCAGACAGTCAAAGCCAGTTTGAGCCAGTCCACTGTTTTAAAGACATTGTAACAATAGCAGGCAGTCAAAGCCACGCTCCACACCATGAACAGCTTTAATTTCCACAGCAACTTCTTGTATTTTGTGGTAAGTAAGCCACCAGTGCCCTGACCTCTCCTTGAATCATTTGTGTTCCTCAAGAATGTGTACAGAGCTCAATACTGCAGTGGCATATACTTACACAGTGCCATCACAACTGCTTTGCAAGGACTCAACCACAAATGAAGTTAAAACGCCAAAGTGCTGTTACAGGACAGATTTCAATTTTGTGTCAGTGGTTTGAAATCCCCAGTGGGGTTGCAGGACTTGGTAACGAGGCCCTTGCAATCATAAATCCAGCAAAGTTCCTCCACTAAGGCTTGCTCATTGTACTGATGGAGTGCCCGGCACTGCCATTTAAAAATGTGGAGAATCTATCACATGGCCTTTCTTCGCTTCCCTCCCAGAGCCCGTCTGCTAGGTGGGTGGCCTACTTCAGCAATGAGGCCCAATTTCCACTTTATTTGCTCTTTTCACATTTCTCTCTGGTCCTCTTACCTTCACTGTCTTTGTTTTAATCTCTGAATTAGAGGGGAATGACTTTGCACTGGGGATTAGAGAATATCCTCAGCCAGAACCAGTAATTAACCTTCACTTTCATGAGACAGGATGGATCTTCCCTACGACCAACTCAAATCTCAAGTTGTTCTACTCAGCGAATCTGAAGATTTCCATATTTGTTAAAGCTTACAATACAAGCTGAGATTGTGTGTGTCTGTGTGTGTGGGTGTGTGTGTGTGTGTGTGTGTGTGTGAGAAGAGAGAGAGAGAATAATGTTGAGCTGTAACACTGTCCTACAAATTTTTATAAAAATTAAATTTCTCCTCTTTCATTTTTATGAAGTTTGACATGCTGAAGAAAATCATAGTAGTTTTTATATATCATCAACACTACTTCTAAAAACTAAAACTATATACACACACACACTGTATTTACATATTTATGGTGTACATATACACGCTAGCTGCATTAAACATTTGTAAAATTTACATGGTGCATATAAGACCCAAAAAAGCAACAACAGTTTAGTTACTTACTATAGTAGGCCATCCCTTTACCTCAAAACTGTGCGTTGGATCGTTTTCATCTTTTATGAGTAGTGATGTCTCCACAAACCATGTTCCAGACAAAGGCATTCATCCTAGTTACATCCCACCTTCCTTCATATGTTTTCCATCAACTTTATGTCCTGGTGAAACTGTTCTACATTGTCCTCCTAAGAGCGCTGACATTTGGTCGAAAAAAATCAAAATGTGAGTGCAAGTAGTGCAGCTTGAGTGACGTTCTGTGTTCCAAACTGTAGTAAATGTAAAGCAGTTCTTCAATAAGATCCTTGTAGTTTTCCACTTTGTTGTTATCTAGAAAACCAGTCACAACATTCTTAAATGCACCTCAGGCTCTCTTTTCCACCTCTGGCATTTTGTTCTCAAGAGTTTCTTATGCAAACATCTGTTTCACTTGTGAACCACAACAACCACATCAACCACAAATTTAGCGTCTGATCGTTTGCGAAGCGTTGATTGCATTTGTCAATTGTGGTTTAATGCTGCACCAAACTGCTTTATCAGTCTCAGTTTAATGTGAAATGGATGAAGCAGAATTTTGTCCACGGGCACCAGAGCATCATGCAGATACCTGGAGGCAGAAAGCACTAAAAAGTTACATAATATTCTAGAAAGTTTGAAAATTTACTTGACTTAATATATACCAAAATGTTGATAAAAATAAATATTACATTATAATCATTGGAATTATACAAGAATTAAAAAAAAACATTAAATGAAAAACACTTATTACATTCTGTAATGAATGTGTCCCAGAGAATAGGGCTAGAGAAAGGGCAAGTATCATTGTGACACCTGAGGATTTGCCCACGGTCACAGCATGGTAATTTCTCTGGCTCTCTGGGAGGATTTTATGCCTCAAAAATGTTTATTATTTCTGGAAAAAAAGCTTGATATCTGGCTTTTAACTAAAAAAAAACACTAGATGAGTCTGACTGCTACCGTTTTTGTTAAAATTCAAATTGGTTGTACTCTCCATCTTACCCACTCATCGTTGCTGTGTGTCCATCGGTAATAAAAAAAAAATAATAATAATAAAAAAACATAATGTGTTGATTCGCTGAGGAAGTTCCCCACTGGGGGATTTTTGTACTCAAAGCTGTGTTGGAAGAAACGCTGGATATCTTATTTATAACTCAGTGTTGTCTGAATTATCTCTCCTAATATTACCATTGGAGAAATAAACTGCATAAAAAAGAGATTCTAGGATGAAATATGACTGGAGAAATAATTGAGATTCTAGATGATCTGCCAGAAGAATAATGTGTGAAATGTGAGTCAAAGCAATAAGTCTAGTCTTCCAGTTGCGGGGATCTTATTTTTATCGCTGTGAAATAGGACAGATATGTCGAGGTTATACTGTCGCCTTTCCTTTTTCCTGGGCACAGTTGCAGGAAAATGACTTGAAGGTCCTGTCCTTTCTCTTACACTCTGAGGCCTATAGCGATGCTCGGGTCTCCCTGCTTTCTACCAGAGCAAGACCCCCCTGGCTAGCCAGCTCCTGAATGTCATGTGCACCTCTTTGCCAGATGGAGGTATGGCTAATTTCACCAGAGTAAATACATTTGTCCCGTTTGATTGTGTTTGCTTGGGGTGGGGCCTCCAAGGCTCAGCTGTTCCTGGCACAACTTGCATTTGTTGTGTGACATCAGAGCAGCTGAGTTCTGTTCCATCCTCCAAATTATCATGCACCAAAGATGAGGCCACCCGCATGACCAAGGGGCCCTGAGGCCTGTCGATCAAGAGGATCACAAACACAGTGGGACATGTAGAAATAAGTAAACAGGGACACCATCTGTGGATGAGTTTGCTTCCATGGTGTACTTACAGAAACCAAGTCCAGTAGGGCTGCCATGATAGTTGACATAGTCGATGCTGAAATATTTTAAATCAACGCATCGTTTTTAAAAATTATTTTAATGAAATTACCATTATGCATTCGAAAACGCTTCATTGTGATACATCTTTTCCTTTAATATCACTGTGTAATTATGAGAGTAATTCAGTTGTACACTGTGAAAAGTTGATGGCATAATAGTGCTTAGTGCGAGCACCTGAAGGGAAAACACACAGGTGCTATTCTGGATGATGGGCCGCCAGAGTAGGCAGCACCACCATCAGTGATGGCTGTTCATGCTTATTAAATTAACATTAGTATTAGAACTTTTAAATATCTTTTGTCCTTGTAGCTGCGAAATACACTGTTCATTAAAGTCATAAAGTTGTCTGCCTGCTACCATACAATATCCTTTGAATAAGCGTTTGTGAACATTTTTAGGCTAAAATCTGGGCTTATTATATGTTGATTGAAGGTGCTGCTCTTTGTGCTTGTGCGTGTTGGGCTTGTTGGAGCTAGTGTTATCTTAAACTAAAACTGAAAGGAAAATGTACATAAAAAATAATAATAATGTGAATGAATAAAAATGAAAACTATTTACCAAACAAAATTGTATCGGACTTTAATCTGCGAGAAGCATTGCCACACCACTGATGTATTTTACCTTGTGTAACCACACCGCTGACATCTTTTACCTTGTGTAACCACACCGCTGACATCTTTTACCTTGTGTAACCACACCGCTGACATCTTTTACCTTGTGTAACCACACCGCTGACATCTTTGACCTTGTGCAACCACACACTGACGTCTTTGTCCTTGTGTAACCACAGTATGTCCTCTTTTAAAAGCTGTGATGGCTACTGAACTGTCTGTTTCTTCATCACCACTTCAGTGCTTTCAGTTATTTACTAAAACAGTCGCATAATAAGTATAAAGATACGTCAAAATAATGCAGATTATTAATGTTTTCCCTTGACAATATGCATCTCATTAATATTTTAAAAATAGTCAATAGTTTAATCAGTAGAAAAATCAACGTTAGAGGCAGCCCTAGAGTCGAGTGGGCTGTGACAGTCTTTTGTGCAGCTTCATAGCTTTTGATATTCTGACCTGTTTAATTATCTGTTGATTCCATTGAATTAGTGTATGTTGAGATGGCTTGCATAGAGAAAGAATTTGTATTCCTGATTATAATTGGATGGAAGTATGATACTGATATATATGTGATTGCCACACCACAATAGGGTTTGAAAGTTCCTATACGTTTGCACACTCCTTCATTGGCAAAAAAGTAAGGCTGGGTTACCCTGCTGCCGTAAGGTGTGGAGAACTTCTTTTGGGCAGGTTTCTCCTTTAGTACCCTTCTCATAGCTGAATGCAGTGAAGCAGTAACACAATCAGTAAAACAGGAATAGATCCCGTATGATGGTATTAGCTTCTCTCCTTCATTCTGTGCCTGCTGGTAGCTCATTGGCTGAGACTCTGAAGCCAGTGTTTTTGAAAAGTTTCCAAGCAGTGGAAGTCGTGGCCGGTCAAGCAGCCAGCACTCGCTGACCTGGGCATGCCTGGGCTCTTTGTGGCGGCCAGTGGAAAGTCAGGGACAGTTGGAGCTCAGTTATTTGTTATTTGCCTTATTTGTTGATTAAAGACCTTGAAAAGCTCTCATCCATCTCACAGCCGCTGCTTGGTTCCTTAGGATTTATCCACCGTCTGACTTGCCACAAGGCCAAGCAACACAGCAAAGTCCTGTTCTTCCTTACAGTTGTTGTGTAATCAGTCATCAAGCCATTCCTCTGAAGACACTGAGGAACTGTAAGCCTGCGGGAGATTTTGCATAAAACTTACAGCAGCATATACGTATGCTTAGACTCAAATATTAAGTGGTAATAAAACATTGAATCCTTTTTTTTGATTATGGAGTAAATATCACAAAGTAAATTTAAAAATCAAGGAAATTATCAAGGAAATAAGAGTTTTCAGTTTTCATTCGTTTGAAGGGATAGGAGGAAATAATATTTTTAAATTATGGATGGATGAATTGATGAATAAATGAATGGACCATAATACAGGGAGTCCCTGGGTTAAGGGTGTTTGATTGTAAAACATTGGATTGCTGTAAAACGTGTTATATTAAAAATTTTAATACAATTGTTCATAATAACAAATGCATACATTACTTTGTGACGCACATGAAAACATTGCAGATTGCAGTTCATCAGCTTGAGTTACAATACAGTACCACGTGTACTTTTATTATTACTGTATTCTTGATTATATATTATATACTGTATTATATGTAAAATGTTTTAAGCGTGTGTGGAAGTGTTTTATATGCATAGAAAGGTAAAATATATACAGTATAGTAAGACAAACATTTGACTGACTGATGATAAATAGGAACCATATGTACCAATTCCTTCTTACCTTTGACTTAAAAACTTAGAAGCAGATCTTGTTCATAGCATTAGGACTGCCTCTATGAAATATTATTCATTGCTGATGCAAATATTTTATGGGCAGGTATTCACAGCAGGCACTTATAAATAGCTTCTTTAATCGGTCACTATATTATAATCAAAATAAGGCTTGTAACAGTTACGTTTTCTATTTTCCACATGAGGCTCTGTTTGTTAATGCCGCCAGTCTATGGCATGTCTGAGGATCTGTTCAATGACATTGTCAGCCAGCATATCTCCTCTCAGGGAGGACATTTGGGATCAATGGGTATTGTTCTGTGTAAAAAGGCCATTAACTTGACAGGAGCTCCCGTCTTTCATTGACATTTTAATGAAGCCTCTGTGTTCCCTGGGACCAGGCTTTTGTGTCCAGGACTAGATAAGTCAAGGCCTGTACAGATAACAGGAGAACTGGACACTGGTATCTGCAAGTGGAAGTGTAAGAGAAGCCAGTATCAGCCCACTTGGGTAAGTGTCAGTGTCAGTTGTATCATCTTCCTCTGAACTTTTATTAGTACTTCAAGTAGTCATAGTCAATGTTTTAAAAGGGAATTTGTTTCATAGGGAAGTGAAATTAAACTTCATAACCACGGTGCATAAGTGTAAATGGTGCACTTTTGCTCCTTTTATATCTTTTTTGTGAAACGCTTCCAGGCGTCACGTAGCTGCCCCCAGTACCGATGTGCTGCAGTTTAGTTCATGCTCTTCATGTTCGCTTCATGTAGCCTGCTTTGATGACCCCATCAGCTCTTCCTTGCGCTAAATGGATAAATGGAAATGGTAAGGATGATGTGCTGCAGTAAAATGTGAGCAAACAACCAGGCTGCTGACACACACAAACACATGCACGCACACACATGTAGGGTAAACATATCCTTATGGGGACCGCTCATTCATTTCTATAGGGAAAATGCTAATGC